>NJDC01008008.1:0-24127 GCA_002245475.1 Calephelis virginiensis | reverse complement strand
TGAACATGTCCACGGCTCTCCTGGTGTCAAGATACATCTGTGACATATAGATACCATATATATTATAGGTTCGTCGCTATCATATGGCCAAGATGTTAGACCTATTGTGCAAGTCTACCGGCTACTAAACCCAAACCTAATATTTAGCTACACTTGGTTACTGTCTTCACTAACTGAGGGGTGCAGTTTTTCGTAGATAATCAAATGTCTTAGGTCCAACAGCTTAAAAACTTCCTCTCAAATCGCCTCCTGGTGTTGCTACTGTCGGAAGGTTGTTGTTGTTGTTTTTTAATTTTATCCCAGTCGGGGAAAGGCAAAGGATCTGTATCCATACAGCCACGTCTTCCGTATTAATAAACCTTTTTCTTGTTATATATTTTCAATTTATGTCTTCCGTATTAATTCTTTATTTCAGTCATTAATCACTATTTACACAGTCTTGTCTGGGTCTTGAGTAAAGCGGTGGTTTCGTTACACAAGCTCGTTTATGAGATTTGGCGGCAGCGAGGAAATTCACGATACACTAATTTCTTCATGATTATTTCATTAGTGCACTTTCTCTGAACAAAATCAAACTAATTCCCACCTAAATTAACCAATTTTACTCATATTTTACACTAAATTCAATAATTGTGAAAACATTACGACCATCTTTATTCACGATGGCGCCAAAAACTACTGTCGGAAGGAGTACACCTCACTGCGTACACAGATGATGAAGCATCGTCACGTGCTGAAATCGAAAGAAAAACTACCTCAGAATTAAAAGCTGTGTCCGATTAGGAGACGAGAAATCGCCTCCATTACTCCCCGGGAAAGTCTTCAATGGCGTTCAAGGGAAAGTACAAGCACAAGCCATTCATTACATTACACGGAGATTCTATCGCACGCGTCAAACAAATGGAGATGTTAGGTGTTACTTTGGACGAGGCTAGATCCTACGCGACGAATGCTATATTTATTGCTTCGGCAAGGTGTCACGAATTTTCGCGTCAACTTGTGGTGTCAAGTACAAGGGCCTGAAAGTACTAAAGTAAGAAATACTCTGGTACGTATGTGGCCACTTTGATATACGCTGCAGCAGTATGGTACCGACGCACATCCGCTTTTGTTGTCTAGAGGCTGTTATCAAGCACATAACTAATTCTATTAATGAAGGCCTAAAAGACGGCAAGCTTGGCAGCGTTACCAGCGCTTGCGGGTCAGGTCAGCTGATAATACAGCTGACCTGGAGGTTTTTTTTGTGAATCAGAATCTAAATCAAACTTTATTCATATGAACCATACAAGTGGTACTCGTGCGTTTCGACTTTTGTTCTAAACCACCACGGATTGGAATCCCGACCACACGCTGAGAAAATCCGACGGAAAAAACTCAGTGGACTAGTCTATTTTCAATACTATTAGTAACATCATAAAATAGAAAAAAAAACGCTCGCTGACCGCATTCGTAACAGTGAAATCCGAGAAAGAGTGGGAAAAGAAAGTGTTGTTGTTAAAATGCGAAAGGGCATGCTCCGCTGGTTCGGTCATGTGGAAAGAATGACAGATGAAAGATTGACAAAGCAGATATACAATGCGAATGTGGATGGATGTAGGTACCCGGGGAGACCAAGGCTGACATTTCACGATCAGATCAATCAGATATTATCCGAGGGTGGTGTCAAGAGTCTCCGAAACCGGCGTGTTTGTATGAAAAGGGTTATAAATGTGAAGGAAGCAAGACAGGTTTGTCAGGATCGTGAGGTCTGGCACTCGATACTCTCTGCCTACCACGTAAGGGACTTGGCGTGAAGATATGTATGTATGTATGTAGAAAAAAAAAATAAAAAAACAATCTAATTTTAACTTAAATAAAAAGCGGAATAAATTATATTACAAATAGCAGTTACAGACATTATCTGTTGGCCCCTAGAGATCGCAGGAAACTTAAGGATGGTTAAGGGATATTTTTAAGGAGATAAGGGATGTTTTTAAGAGCTCATTTCCTTTTTGAAGTACGAGTGAAAACGGTAGGGAACTGTACTATTTCTTCACTAGTGTCGCGGAAAGGCTCAAACAGTAGTTGGCGAAGCTATGTACTTATGTTCCAGATTTTAACTGGACATTATTGTTTTTTTTATGTTATAGGAAGGCCGGGTTGTTAGGCCTCGAGCAAAAGCAAGTTTACCGGCTACCTTACCCTCCGAACCGGAACACGTCATGACGTTATGGCGGCAGGAATAGGTAAGGCGGTTTCCAATCCGGGCGAGTCGCTGCTAAACTCTACCACATAGTCAGATGTCACGGTGTTAGTGACGGTGAGCCTATGCTCGCCTCTTACGTGCTGCTTGGCAAGGAAGGCAGATGGTCTATTCTACAAAGGAGCCCGGACCAACACGGGGATTTTTTTTTTGTAAGTAAATACTTACACGACCTAATTGTAGGTTTTTTACTGCATTTAAGTGATTAACAAGTATTGTAAATTACCCAAATACTACCTTATTCACAGTATGTGAAATAATGATATAATGCACCGTCGAGTCTAAGGTATATCCTATGTAAGCGTAGCAACTTCTACAAAGAACACATGGTCGACACGTCAACTAGTCGACGATATCAACTAGTTAATCGACTAATCCATGAACAATATTAGACGGTCTAGTCTCGTCGACGAAAAATACGTTGACGACTCATCCCTAACAGGAAGTGTCTTCTTGCCTATATACCTACTAGGGATGGGCGTTGAATAAACGGACTAGTTGAATCAACCGTCTACGTAGAATGGACGTTTCATCGTTTCAACGGTCCATCGTTTATCGATGGACCATTTTGTAGACGGCTAATTTGAGTAGTCGACGTTCGTAACAAGTCGCGACGCAACGTTCGACGCGTCAATGTAGCCGTATAATATCAACGATCAACTTCATTCCGTCGATTGCTACGTTTCTTACGACACACGGTCACATGAATTTGAACTCTAATTTTCTACACAGTGCGGTGATATTTATATTTATGCACGCTGAATGCTCATGGGCTGGTTGATTTATTTTAATTTTTGAAGGTTTATTGTTTACTTAACTTAACTATTTATTAGTAGACGACCCATTACGCTCTTGCAAAGTAAAAACTTTTTACTTTATTAATATTTCAGACGTATGGAAAACTGCATGTAGGTAATTTCAATTAGATTTTTTTAATATTTTGTTAACCGAAATCAAAAACAGAGGTTGACGCCTATACCTTTTATGCATGTTACCTTGTCGATTTTTGCGTTACTTGTAAACCAATTTGAAAAAAATATTTTTTTTATTTAAAGAATTGGTTCCATTGGTTTGATGCCAAAGTGAAGTGGTAAATACCTGATGCTGGATTCCCATGAAAATCGGTAAAAACCGACTATTTTTGTGTAAGTAAATACTTACACGACGTAATTGTCGATTTTTTACTGCATTTAAGTTATTAACAAGTATTATAAATTACCCAAATACTACCTTATTCACAGTATGATGTACCGTCGAGTCTAAGGTATATCCTATGTAAGCGTAGCAACTTCTACATAGAACACATGGTTGACACGTCAACTAGTCGACGATTTCAACAAGTTAATCGACTAGTCCATGAACAATATTAGACGGTCTAGTCTCGTCGACGAAAAATACGTTGACGACCCATCCCTAATACCTACCAAGGAGGTAACTATTTTTTTATATATGTACATCTCGCTATTTTAAATATAATTTTGCACATAGATCAATCGTAGTAATTATTCATGGTAGAATAAGAAGGATGCAAGATTTTTCAGGAAATACATTTAAAAAGTTGGAAAAAACTTGTTAACAATTTCAAAAATATATATGTTTCCAGGTATTTTTTCAGTTGCGTAGAAATACAAAATAAATTTTCATGAATCTGATGATAGACTGAAAATAAACCATAAAAAATTTCATTTAAAATGAAACCAAAACCTTATTCATTCTTGAAAATCTTTAGGGTTTATTAAAAGAACCCCCACTGTTAATTTAATGAAGGAAACGCTTCACCAGACTAATTTAATTATAAAAAGTTTCCAGAAAATAAGGATCTAATGGACCCGGGAAATTAGTTTAATTTTTATTAAGAGGTTTTGGGTGATTTAGTTACTTAATTATACGGAAGATCTTATTTTGTATTAGTGATTTAGAAGTTCTTTTTGCGTGAAAGAGCTGAATTAAGAACGGTTCTTACATTAAAGAAACGAGCCGTTTTGCTTACGAATGGTAGTTTTTGGAAGGAATAGTAAAAATCTAACTACGGTCTTTTGTTATAATCTGTTAACTCGAAACATTTTGTATAACCATGAGCAACGATTCGGCACTTTTAGGCAAACTGCTGCTTATACTAATGGATTACAGTTCGTTGAAGATAGGAACCGATCTTTAATCATTCCTTGCAACAGTGTAGAGATAAAAGGTAGGTTTAAATAAAATGTAGGTTTGATTATTTGGAATAAAATCTATGGTCGCATCCCTGAAGAGATAGGTAGAGGTGCAATAAGGACACCCTTGATTAGTCCAACACACTAAGTCCTTCAGTGTGATTGGTAGCAAAACTATCGCCAACCGGACATATATTCAGTCGCCGGCAACAATTTTTTTATGTTGTCATTCTTTTAAACGGCATCCGGACTTCATGAAGTTAAGTCCACTACCTAAACGCTAGACCTAATATGTGATAAATTTGTTTGACCGATTGAAGTAAGAGAAAAGTTCTGTTTTCGTAATCACTACATTATTTCCTTTACCAGTACTTACTTAACAAACTTTCGTGCAATTTTCTAAAATGCTAACGAAATTTACACGTTTGTTCTTAATATCAAATAAGGTTTCTACATTATTGGCTACCTCTTTCCCTACTCCGATACCTACCTACTAATCTCTAATTTAAATATTTTTCACTATGTGAAAGACAAAGGTCCCATTTGAAGTGTATCTATATTCTATATCTGTATTTTATCTAAACCGATCCAGGAAAAGCAGAAATAAATTTGATAAAAGTGTGTTAGCAAGTAATTATAATATTAGGTATATTATTAAACACAATAATACTCCTGTGCGTCATGTATTCAGGTATTAAATAATACAACTACCTACCTACTATACAAGTTTTTGCTATTTTCATGTGCCAATTCGGTTAGTTAGATACCTTTATTTATTTACAAACAGATAAGGTATATTTTATTGAAAAAGCAACGTTTTTTAGTATCTTTGGTGGATATAATCTTTAGAGGCTGCTTATATTTCATACTGTCATCACAAACAATTATAAAACTAGAAATAAACTAAAATAAATTAGAAATAAACTAAAATTAGAAAATTTGTCTCTTTAAATATTTACAAAACGATAAGTACCGTAAAATGTGGTGAATAGGGTTTCAAGGGTGAATAGAGAAGAAACCAGGAAAAGTTTTTGAAGATGGTTAATTATTACAAATTTGTAGCAATTTATAGGATTTTTATAGTATAATACTCAGTTTCTTAAACTACTAAATGGTAACACTGAATAAACATTTATTTAGCTTAGCTAGCTGCAAATAATTTAAAAAAATGTTTGAAGAACAGCATCTTGAGGTACGTAAATTTATACCGTTATGAACTGAACTGTCAGAAAGTTATTTTATGGTAAAAGAAGGCGATCATGTATTAAATGTGTTGATTAGTGTTTAGACCATCATTTATCATCAAAATAAGTCTCAATTATTAAAGTTTTGAATATGTTTTTGATAAATTAGTAAAACATGAACAAATTTGCTGTTTTTGGGCTGAATGGGGACGGCTCAGGTGTAAATAGCAATCCAAAAGAGGTTAGGTGGGACAAGAATAAGTGGAATAGGGACAACTAATGTATGAATAAGTACAGCTTTCTAGGGTTGTCAATTAGCAGTTAAAATTATGTAAATTAACTTTTATTTTAAATATCTCATTATGATTCATGTTTTTTTAAGCATTGTTTTTGTAAAATAATTTTAAGAAGGTAAAAATATGTGTATTTGTTATTGTTTCTTAATAAAACTTAATACAATTTATTTTTTCCGTCAACATCAAAACATAGTATAAAACAAAGTCACTTCCTTTGTCCCTATTTCCTTTGGTATGCGTCAATCCTTAAAACTACGCGGTTGATATTGATACGATTTTTTTAAAATAATAAAGTGATTGAAGAAGAAGGTTTAAATGTTTATTTTATACCCGTGCAAAGCCGGGCGGGGGCGGGGCTAATCCTTTACAAAGTTTGTAAGATATTAGGTCTTAATGTTTTAACAGCATGATTATCACTTAATAATTGTTTTATCTTTATTAGAGCCCTCGCGTTTACAACTCAAAGAGTTTTTAAACTATATACTAAAAAAAGTGTGTGTGTACTTATGTACACGCGTTAGAAGTTGTACTTCTTCGGCGTAATAAGATAAAAATCTTTTTAAAAACTAAAATGTTTATCTATAGCTAACTTCATAGCTAACTTCATTATGTCGGTTTTTCGTGACGGTGTGCGCGCGCATCGTAAAAATTTACCCTCATCATTTTTTCCTAACGCGCCAAAAGAAGTATAGCTTCAAAAACTCGAAAGAATATAGAATTTAATTAAATTGTAGAAAGCAAAATATTTTGCAGCGGGCTCAATGAATATATATAACGACTAAAATAAAGAGAATAAATAGATAATTGTTACCTGTACTACTCATTTTACTTATCACTTCTGTACAATAAATTTAATTTCTTTGTAAATATTTTACTAGACAGTGATAAGTGTCAACTTAAGTACTGACCAAGTTAAGTATTTACCAAGTAAATAAAATATAACAAAATTAAACTACGAAAATTCGACCTAGAAGTCAATTTTTGGGAATGAAATTTGAAAAGTTGTGCGGAATGAATCGACAAACAATGACAAAGAAATCTATACTTAAGACATCGATTAATATACATAAAAAAAGTCAGTCGAATACATAACCTCTTTCTTTTTTAAGTCGGTCAAAATCAATTAGATAAATTGTACCAACCCTTGTAAATTTCCCGGTTGACCGTCCATTCACCCCTATTAACCCCAAATTCTGGGTGAATAGGGATTGCGTATATTTTTAAGATATTTGCATTAATTGCAATGCCAAATGCATAGTTTTTACAGTAAGTACAGTAATACAGTATTAAATATACCACTTAGACTCATATATTTTGATCCTTAAACAGTTATATTTTCCGTATAAAATATCTGAAAATCCTGTGTGAAGTGGGAAATTGTCCCTATTCACCATATTTTATCGTAAAATAAATAAAAATTGTTTTAAAAACCTGTACTGCCATCTACTGGTTACATTGTCAACCATTAAATCTACGACTCGACATATTTTTTCGACATCAAAGCGAAACCTTAGTTTTCTCCAGCCTCAATGCAATGTAGTACCGTAGTTACATAATAGATGGCAGTACTAACCACATTTTAATTTGATACTAAACGGAGTTTTGGCGGCATCGAAAGTTTTTTTTGTAATTACCGAATTTTGGGTAGGTATAATGTAAAATTATTAATTTATGGCATTTTGCACAATTTTGTTCAATTATATTGCACAATTGAAGTATTCACAAAGCAATTAGTGAATTTAGTATTTTCGCTTTGCTGCCATATTTCATTAAACAAGGTCGAGTAAGGGGGCCGCCGCTTAACTCAAGACCCAGACCCATAAATGACTATCTATGGACTATGAGGACTTATGACTAATTTTAACTTTGCTAAAACAGGTGAATTAATTCAAAACCTACACTTTACTAATGGCGCTAATGCTAATGCCAAAACTAATAAAAATAAACTCGTTAAACTTTCGAATATATTATATTTACTGCTGTAATGGTTAAATAATTGTATTATTTGCATAATAATACATTACTTCTTCGTCCTTACTGTTACAAGCTTAATACCTACCTTATTCAACCATTTATACTAAAATATTAGGTGTACCTACATATTTCTGTTCATACGAGTAATTTGTGTATAATTTGTACTTATAAAATAAGATGAGGGCTACATATACTTTGTATTTGTTTAATAAAATCATTCTTGATAAAATAATGAGATTTTTTTAAACATATATTTTTTTTCTCTTTTTACCTTATTTTAAATGTGATGCTTGGCTTGCTTGGATGTGATAGGGCTTCTATTTCTTTGATCTACGCTTGAAGCACTTTTTAATTTAGGTTTCATCATGTAAATGAAGGACCAATTATTACATTTCAATTTCTAATTAATTCATTAAAATTTATTAGATGTAGTAAAAATGAAGAGACTTTTACGTAATTGACGTTGCTGGCTAAGGTTAAGCCTAAGGTTGCTGAACCTATTCTAAAATGCGAGACATCCCATTTTTGAGACCTCAAAGACATGTCCCGCTTAAAGTGGGTTCGCCTCGTTGGTTGAGTGGCTAGCGTTCACGCCTAACTACATCGAGCAACCGCGAGGCTCGGGTTCGATTACCGCTGGGGAAAGCAATTTGTGTGATGAACATTTAGATGTCTACATTTTCGGGTCTGGCTGTTTATTAAACGTATTCTGGTATCCATTTAAGTATTTCATTTTATTAGTATCGTTGACTAACACCCATAACACAAGCATGTAACTTGCTTACTTTGGGGTTAGATTTAATTTGTGACTTGTCCAAGGAGTATTGATTTATTTATTTCATCCTTCCAGAAATAGGTGCTCACGCAAACATAATTTTTTCTCTTAAAAATAAAACCATTTTTGTCAAAACTCACGGATAGTGAATTTTATAGTAGGTAAATATAGGTGCCTTTTAATTCAACTTTTATTTTACGTGTATCTCTTTTCTAAAAAGACTCACATTATATTCTAAAAACCACACACATCCACACTAGACGAGGGATATGTCTTATAAAGGTCTTAAGAGTTTTGGCGCCATCGTGAATGAAGATGGTCGTAATTTTTTCATAGTTATTGAATTTCGTGTTTATATTGAGTGAAATTAGTTAATTTAGGTGGGAATTAGATTAATTTTGTTCAGTGAAAGTGCACTAATCATGAAGAAATTAATGTATCGTGTATTTCCTCGCTGCCGCCAAATCTCAATAGACGAGCTTGAGTAACAAAGCCACCGTTTTACTCAAGACCCAGACATGACTTACTGACGACTTATGACAGATGACTAATTATAATTAATTAAAATTGATATAAAATTTGATGCAAATTTCTACTTGACTAATGGCAAAATACTAATGTGAAGGTCAATAAAGAAAAAAAAAGAAAAGAAGGTCTTAAAATCAAAAAATGCTGGCCAGTTTAACAATCTTTCACAGACACGTATTATCCATACCTAATACATTTTTCTATACATGTAAATAAAAATTTATCGCCGAAATGTAGGTACTGTACCAGCATAATCAGAGCGTTTGTACCAAATGTCGTATTTTTTGGATACACCAATTGAAGGAAACATTCGATTGTTAGTTTGTATTGACTAGTATTGAAAATTATTTTACCATTGGAAGCCAGTGTAATACATAATGACCATGTATTACATTGGCTTGATGTCTTGGATGACAGTCCGGTGGGCTTCTTTCTCGTCATCGTCGCCATTTAATAAAAAAAAACGAGACGTCATCGACCGCCGCGCCGGACGTAGTGGACGCGTAACATAATCACATGTCACTGTCAACGTTCTGTAAACAAGATCGCAACACGGAGTCGTCGAATGACGACCTACGAGCGTCTCACACGTACAAACAGAATGAAAATCGTCGCCCGGTACTAGAGAGATTTTGATTTAAAAGCAAAGCCTAAAACTTTAACAAAGAATCGAACGTCGGAGTATAAAACTGCGTCTCTACGTTGGTTATAACGATAGTAACGCAGTCTTATGAGACTCTGGTCGACTTGAACACCGCAATCCGACTCGAAGGATCGACGAGCGAACGCAAAGAGCAATCGCTCGGGTGTATATTTTATTGGCACGGGACATCGGGAAATAGGACAGCGGATAGTAAAATTATCCATCCGTACTTACCTAGGTAGGTATTTCACATAACTTCTAAACGGCTAAACCGTTGTATTGAAATTTTGTATGGGTGTTTCGTTTTTTGTTGTGTTGCATGGTGTGGAGCTGCTGTCGGTATATCATCTACAATATAATATTAAAGACGAAATATTTGATTATTTGTGTGTTACCATTAGATCACTATCTGGCATTATCGCTGATCAACATAGGCTACGTTATTTCTATGGAAAAATAGACATTTCTCCACCCGTGTGAAAACGGGACGGGCTGCTAGTATAACTGTAAAATTATTTACTCACAATAATAAGGTTATTGATTCTGGAGTATAGTTACATAAAAATATACACATATAAAAAAAGGGCCTTATAAAAATATACACATTGTGTATGTTACCTTCAAAAATTTTGAGAAAATTGAAATTCAAAATATCCCTGGACACTATCGATTCGCTTATTTCAATTTCAGTTTTTAAGCCTTCTCTCCGCATTTGAATATTTCCCGCAAATTCTTTTTGTAAAGTTGGCAAGCCTGCTTAAGACTAACAAAGTTTAATGAAAACATATCATAAATATATCATATATGATGTAAGTACGGCATTTTAAAAATATAACATTGTAAAATTTTACAACCACTTAAAGTCAGTCCTTGCTATTCTCTAGGTCGGTGCAATAAGTAGAAAAGCCTGTAAATTTACCCACTAGAAGCTTATTAACTCTAGTCTCCAATTATTAAACCACCTGTACCACTTTTGAATTTTGGTATCTTTAGATTACGGGCGAGACCCACCCTTTGGTTCCACCTTAACCCGATGCTGGCACCCACGTCTGAAGACGCACCGGCCGCCTTAGTGCACGCAAGATTTAGGAGACCCCATCACATACAATCAGATCAGGCTGATCCCATAATGGCAGCCAAAGAGATCCTCTCACCTGAATTCCACACTTACATACAAGATACTACACTGCACCGTACTACTCTTTTCCACGAGCCTTAGAAACAATCCACCTTAGAAATAATCGAAACTCAGCACGAAGTCAAGGTTCAGCCTTTCTGGAGACAAGAAGTGTTGGCATTGTAGACATTTCAATCTGTATCAATAAAGTTGCCTTTGTGGTCTAGCGGTTCAGGTATTGGATTTGACTGCGTGAGGTCCCGGGTTCGAATCCCAGGTCGGGCAACAAAGAGAAAATTTGGTTTTTCTAATAAAAAAAATTTTGCTCGGGATTGGATATGTGCCCGGTTGGCGATAGGCTTGCCACCTATCACATTGAGGGACTTACGGCCAATATTAATAATCAATCCTAATCCAAAACTTGCTGTCCAAGACTGATGTTTTGATCCATTTTATGTGATCGCTTGCCAATAACATATCTGTGGACGGGATAAATACGGCAACTATGTATAGGATAGGCCGGCGGATACGCAGCTATCTAGATTGCTTGAAATCCATCTTTAGAGTTAGTGTCTTCGGCTAGTCGTGGGTGCAATTATATGTATATGTTTGTGCCTCTGCTGACCCCTTCTGGGATATGTGCATGAAGATCCTTTTTTTTAGGGATGACAATTTTGTCAATTTTAAAAGTGTATTTGCAGTAAGTAACGAACCAGATCACAACCGATGATTAAACTCGTTTACTCGGAACTTTGGTTTAATAAAGTCGGATTTCAATATGTTAGGTCAAATGAGCCCTTAAACATTATTTATTTTTCGCAAAATATTTTATCAAATCCCAACTTGGTTATGAAATTGAAATATTTTTTTTCTTGCACTGTTTTATTTATTTATTTATTTTTTTATTAGACTGTATGCAAACCTACACTGATTTCCTGATGGGAAGAAATATACATCCAATTGTTTTGAATCAGGAAATCTGTCTGCTTATTTGCATTTTAATCTCACAAAAATACAATTTAGCTATGCCATAACATCGCTTCATTACGACGTAAAAGACGGAAAAACAAACAAAAACTTTCGCATTTATAATATTAGAAGATTATGGATAAGGAAATAAGTTATAAACATATTTATCCAGATAATATTTGCGGCTGACGATAATAGCTTCTTTTATATGTATTTGCATAATCTAAGGAGGGTTCCAAATCCCGAAAGCAAGTAAGCGAAAATTTATTTTATTTATAAGAATGGATTTATAGATAGATGGAAACCTTACTCTTCTTCTAACAGTATTTCAAGGAAGATAAATGTCAGTTTTATATATAACTAGTTTTCTAACTATATTTATCAAAATAAGGCCTGATAGAGAATGAAAATATAAGAAAATTTTGCTGCGAAAAATCGTGAAAATAGCAAAAATATGGTTCAAAGGACAACGCTAAATAATCTGTACGCTCGCTAACCGCATTCAAAACAGTGAGATCGGATTGTAGAATTGAACCAAAGTATTTGGTGTAAAAATGAGAAACGTCATTCTTTGTAGGTTCAGTAATATGAAAGGAATGGCAGATGAAACATTTACAAAAAATATATAACATGCGAATGTGACAGTATATAAGCAGGAAGACTGGGAAGAGATTTTGAGATTGAGATTCCGACACCAAATCCTTCGCGTATTTGTATGACAAGAATAGCGATACAGATGAAGCTAGGCACTTCGTGATATTTGGTACACGATGGTGTTTGTCCTCAAAAGCAGTTTCTTTGTATATAAGAGGAGGTAAATGAGCAAGAGGGTCACCTGATGTAAAGTAATCACCGCCTTCCACTGACATCCACAACACCAGAGGTATCACAGGTCCTTTACCGCCGCCGCCGCCGCCGTCGAATACCGCCCTCGGTAACTGATTCCTCAAAGGTGATAAGGGGTAAGAAATGTCTTTAGAATCGCACAGTTGTAGATCCCCACGCATCAAAGTGATGAGCATGATGCCTTAAACTCTGTCACGAAGTTTAAAATTGAACTTCAGCGACAGAAATCAAGCCAAAAAACTCTTCAGAGACTACCGCATCTATTCCCTACGATAGATGCGGTAGAAAATACTGAGTGACCCAAACCTTGAACGCAACGCCAAAGAATCAAGACGATTGGTAACTACCCGATCATTGACAGTTTGAGACGCTCTACGTTAGATGCGGTCAAAAGAAAGGAGCTGGTACTGGAGAGCCTTTACCCAGAGTTGAGAACATTACTCCATGTGAGCTCATTGCGCTTTGCAAAGTTGCAAGCGATGGTTCGTCTTGAAGTACTGTCGTTTCTTAGAGGCTATTTTTTTAAACCTAGTGTGAAGATATAAAACCAATTTAATCCATTAAATTTGTTCAGTTGATATGTTTAATTTTCGACACATTTTTTTAATTTCATCATTTACATTCCAGTCTTTGATAGTCGTTCCGATATTTTGACCTAACATCTTATCCCAATGTGTAATACAGCCATTAAAACATCGCAAAACACATCTACTATTGCGAAAAAAAATATTTTGATACATTTATTTTAGCCCCTAATCTGTATGGCGTTCAATGAAAAAATAGCTATTTCATGCAATGACATAGGTAGTGCAATAACCAAAGCCAAGCTGACCTTTTAAGGTACTACATAGTAAAAGGGCTCATGTATCTACGTTGCTATTTATTGGATTACTTATTGCCACACAATATTTTCTCCTTATATATGTATACTAATGGTTTTTATAAGAAGCGTTGTTCCTTAATTGTCTAAGTTTTAATTAGTTCCTGAGTTTCATATTTTACAATCGTCGTCTTAAGTAAGTAGTAAGTATCATAAGATAAGCAGCTAACCTTCTGTAACCTGTCAATCGTATTGGGTTACTATCCGATGTCCTCGTAACAAAGAGATGGGATCAAGAAAAAAATCTTTTTTGTGCCAAAAGACAGTGAACTAATACGCGGCCCTCCTGATGGTAAGAGATAACCGTGTCGTATATACATCAAAGACATATGCGTTGCTGTCCTGCGTCTGGCACCATAACCTTCGGACTGACAATAACTTTGTCATTCTGTCGGAAGAATAGGTAAAGTGGTAATTTTTTTTTCGGGGAAGTTACAGCAACAATAGAACAACACAAAGTTGTTGCATATCACTCAATAATTATTGGTATTGTTAGTTATGACCCATTCAACTTTTGTTCCCCTCTTCGAAAAAAAATAATGGGATTTTTAAAATGGTTTGCACACAAGTATTATTCTGTACACTAGTCTCCATATTTAGAACATTCTCCAGGCAGTAAGCCTCAATACCTCTTTTACTTACCTTAATTAAAGGCCAACACCATGCCTTTTGTCACCTGAATACCTTCATTGCTTTCCATAGGATCGTAAGTAAGCAAGCTGACAACATTGGTGGTAATAAGATTTCAATCTAAAGGTTTTTTTGATCTCTTATGCAAGTTTATCAATCATGCTACTCTTTAAACTGACACACTACAATAGTTTGAATGTGGTGACGTCTGAACGACAGCAGAATTAGACAAGGTTTAACTAAACTGGGTAAGATGGCTTAAAAAACCTACCAACAAGAAAAGGTCACACACCATCTATACTCTTAAGTTTCTAGTAAGCGTTCGACTATCTAAAAAGAAGTTTCGAACAGCACAGAGTTGTGTTTTGACTAAGCACTTATTCAAAAACTACGTAACCATCGCATTATTTGTTATTCAACTTACTACTAAAATCCACCAGTCGGAGTAACATGAAAACATCTGAAACAAATGAAAAAGGTCTTCAGGTTGAAGTGGACCTGGCATACTCGTACCATTTTGGATATAAATTATCGTAGCAGCAGTAACATTAACGGTTTCTATAAATGATGATTTTCACCAAAGTTCATTACTTGTTTTTTATTTAATGACAAATTGTCAAAAAATTAGGGTTTGATGTCCTGAAAGTTAATCTAATACCAGGCATAACATTATAAGATTCAGTATTGATTTCTATCCAAGTGGCGAAGCATAAGTATCTTTCACCGACTTCGATAAATGTAGAAGGTTACATTATGTTCGCTCCTATATTTTTTATCTATAACATTTCTGAACCGACATTCTCGTTGCCACCAAGTCTGGGTCTGATGATGGAAATCCCAGGGGAATTGAAGAAAATACTTAATTTTGTGTACTTAGATGACTTACAAGTTATTAAAACCGGAGTAGTTTTTTTCATAAATTTATGGTTCATTACCAACTTAACCAATGATGTTAAATCTTCTCTGAATAAATCTCTTAATAAATCAACTACCCTACCTTCCAAATATTTCTTAACGACTATCTATTACAATTTGTATACACTCCGGAATGCATAAGGCCGCTGTAGTATCGATTCCAATGAGTTATTAGAAGACAATACCACTCATAGTACCACTTTGGTAAAGTAAAATTTTCTGGAAAAATAAGTTGCTTGATTCACCGTCCAGACCGTTTGATTATGTCATCATATTCCTGTTCTTCACAACTTCGTTGATAGTACGATGGTAATTACAACAAAAATTAGTAGTTGCAATATGCGACTGAGATCTTTGTCCAAAGCTATTTTGTTGTATGAAGCTAAAATGTGTCTGATGAAACCAAACATGATATCAGTTAAACGGAATGAATTTATATTTCTACCTTTTAGCATTATTTGAATAAAATACACTTAATTCTTAAATTAGTATTTAATATATTAATGACTGTGAGAGATAAAAATTATACTATCGTTGCTTATAATCTAAATACAGAAAAATCTTAAACATATGGTTATTAAAAGTATAACTACACAACCAATATTCGCATGTGCACCGTTGTCGTTGTATGAAGGTGTTTCTTTGACATCATCTTGAATACTTCGATGTGCTTTAATTCTCTCGGGTTTTGCTTCATCAGATGCCATATTGTCCTCATCATAGACTTTATTTTCTACTGGCTTAGCAGAAACTGTTGCTAATCTACTTGTAGTATAAACATTGCCTTTTTTATCTTTTTCATTTGGAGATTTAGTTACGATTCCATCATTCCCAATATTGTTTAAAGCACTTTTAAAAGATTGAGGTTTATGTGTCGTTGTAGGAGTGGGTTTAGAAGTGGGTTTATTGTTATCGTAAGCACTTGGTTTAAAGCTTGTTAGTTGAGTAGTAAATACATCAGGTTTTGTTGTGGCAATTTCGAATTTTGTAGTACAATTAAGTAAAAATCGCATGTCAATGTAAAATAGTTTTCCATTTAATTGTGTGTCATCGTAATACTCGTAATCGGCGTTTTGAATTTCGTCATCAGCGTCTTGTGCATTTTTTTCTGCTTCTGCAGCTTTCGTCCACTTTTCTTTTACGCTCGCACTTGGAGTGCATTTCAAATTTTCTAGAGCTAATTTAATATGTGGGCTTTGGGTGTGATTCTTCAAAATGATAAACCAGTCCAATCGGCAGTCGCATGGGAAGTTATTGTCTGAAATATAAAATTATAAATGTTAATATTATTTCCAGATATTTAGGTATCGGATTGACTTAACAAATATATTGACGACTATTGCCTGTAGTATTTAACATAATTATTTCGTTTTTAACAATAAATCTAAAGCTTTTGTTGTCTGCATAGAAAAGCACGTCTAAAAATCATTGCAACCGTGATTACCTAACGCTACATTTCATGGCTTTATTTTATTATAAAAAGAAATAACATTTAGCTTTTAACTAATAGTTAATTTGAAAATACTCGTTTAGATTCGACGATAACTGCTAAATCTAGAACCGGGTCAAAATGGTCAGCTTGTAAGAGGCTAGAACAAGTTATAAATGTAGGTGAAATCCAACAATGTGGAAATGTTAACCAACAAGACTATCAGTAGTGCAGTACTGTATAGCAACTTTCTCAAGTAGGGATCCGTTGCCTTTCCTGCTTCTGCCGCCATAACGACTCTATCATGTTCTGTTCTAGAGGGTAGGGTGACCAGTAGACTTGCCCATAGGGCCTTTCATCCCTGCTTCAGGTAATTTCTATGGTGTTTATAGGCCACGGTTGTCTCCTTCCATCAAGAGTGCGCATGTGCGTTTTCGCTGACCCTTACATAAAAATGCAGATTACATTACGTCTATTTTTCTAGAAACAAACATGTTTATTTCGGGATAATTTCAACTAGACTTTTCACTATTTGTACTCTTTGTCAACGTTAAGACCTCTACATATTCTATTTCATCTTAAATAAAAAAGAGGATAGTTAGGAATAGTCTATGTGTGTATGTCTGTATGTATCTCTATGCATGTCTGAAACTACTAAATAATTTGTATCGAAACAAAAAAAAAATATTACCTTCTACGTCTAAGCTGCTACTGTTGCTATGGAAGTTTTTCAAGATTGGAGCAATCACTTCAGGCTTAAGAATTTGAAGTTGATTTCCTTTTAAGTTTAATAAAGTGAGAGAGTTAAGTCCATTAAATACTTGTACATTGTCAATATTAGCAATAGCGTTATGTGCTAAAGAGAGTGATAATAAGCTTGAAAGGCCGTTAAAGGCTTTAGAATCTAACATTTGAATTTTATTTCCTTCTAAATTTAACGACCGTAAGTCTTTCAATGGCAAAAATGTATTATCACCAATAACTTCTAGGCTATTTCCACTAAGATCCAGTTTTTCCAAATGATGCAAACCAGAAAATGTTTCACTATTTAGGCTAAATATATTATTTCTATCTATTTCCAGTTCTTTTAGGTTGACCAAATGCAGAAAGGCTCTATCGTGAATTGTAGTAATCTTATTACTGGTCAGAAATAGTTTTTTCAAAGAAGGTAAATCTACGAAGACATCTCTATTTATTTCCACAATCACATTCATATCAAGGCCAATCACTGCCAAATTTTTATGATGCGCAAAAGCATTAACCGTTAGCGTTTTAATCTGATTGTCACTAAGCATTATTTCTGATACAGAACTTAAGTTTGCAAACGCAAATGATTCAATGGTCTCGATATTTCCATATTTAATTTCTAATTTTACTAATTCAGTTGTGTGTTTAAAAACTTGTGTAGGAATATATTTCAGAGTGATCCCTCTGGAATTTGTAAACGCTAGCTTCTTTATTTCCTTCATTTCGGTAAACGATTCCCAGTTCAAATCATCTGATTTTATTCCTTCTACAGTGGGGTAGCAATCTGCACTTCGAACGGTTGTATAGTCTTTTGAATCTTTGGTACAGTAGCATTGTATCTTATTGGTATTATTGTAGACTGGGTCACATAAGTGAGATTTCGTTTCACGTTTGTTATGAGATCTTTTTGCTTCCACTAATATTATTGCGAGGTAAATAAAGGTGAGTATTCTCCAAAGCGCCATTTTCTCTGCCCTGTAACAAGATAACCGAATTTTAATTATTTTGTTTATGCATTCATATTGGGGCTCATTTATCAGACATTGACTTATATGGATTTGATAACATTGACATACATGTTTAAGTTCATTATTGATTTTAAACCCAAGGACAAAGGGTGATTCATCATTTAGGTCACGTACTCTTAGAGTGTGACTTAATCTTAGGTAAACAATTCAATACAAATATTACCACAGAGTGACACATGTATTTTACCACACCGCCGTCTTTCCACTTAAAACTTTGTTTCAGCTATTTATGCAAGCTTACACGTGGAACGTTACAAACTTTTATAAAACTGTGAGTGCTTTCAAAGTTTGAACTTCGAAATTATCCTTGGTTAAAGTTTGATATTACTGGAAACTTTCTAGACTCAACCCATGTAATACAATGTACAAGGCCGTCGTATGAGAAACTTTTTACTAGTTTCAGCGTTTCGATATTCAAACAATCACTAAAACAAGATTGTTTTTTTTTACATTTTTATAGTATTGAAAGGCAAAGTTATCACTTTTATAGAAGAGGAAGTAAACGAGGTTACTTTATAGTAAATGATTACCAACCACGAACAACCATTATATCTCACAGTTACTGAATTTAGACTTAAGTAAACTCTTTTCATGTACACATTATATTTCGACTATATATAACAAGTTGTCAGTATCAAATAGAAGTTAGGATGGACCTGCGTTTTAGGATATTAAGTATTTTAACGGCTATCCTCCAAGTTACAACATGACAATGGCAAGAACTGAGGTAATGACGTAGAAGATGTCAAGGCAGTAATAACAATCCGTGGGTGTTACAGAACTCTACCACCACTTCTTTTATAGACGTTGATTTTCATGTATATACGAGTTAAATTGGATAACTATGTTAGCACTTTGTATAATGGCGAATGCTCACGTAGCACGGCCATGCAAAAAAAATGGATAAATATACAGATCTGTCACGAATTCGACATTTTCTATAGAAAATTGTGAATAAGTGACAAATTAAGTCTTAATTTAGTTCTCTAGGTGCCGCAGATAATCAGTAATACTTATGGTGCACGAGTGTATTAGCTACTTGCTGTTCTTGAAAACCTTCAACAAGATTTAGCTGGCAATTGAAGCTTGCTTTCTAAGATTTATTACCTTTTAAAATATCTGGATTAAGGCTCGATGGGAAAGCCGTTTATGGTTTATAGATAAACTGTTCGAATAAAATGATCCAGCAACCTAACATTATTTCGCTACCATTGTTTCCTCCCTGTCTTTTCAGACTTCTTAAAATATTTTTTCAACTATTTCCCTGGCTATAAGTAACGGCAAGCGTTGGTTCATTTGTCACTAACACTGTGACTATTTCTATGTTGGTAGAGTTGTAAGAGCTAGATCGGATCAGCATCACCGCTTTACCTATTCCTGCGTCGTAGTATTGTATTCGGCGGGAAACATATAGGATTTAAATCTCGATCTCTGGTTTCCAGCGAACCATTACTCCCTTTGGCGTTTAGAGGCAAAGTGCATTTTTCACCATTGGATAAACTAGTGAGGTTTTCACATCCCTAGCCAAACTTTTTTTTCTAGTCATGAGATAGTGAACAAGTAGGCGGCTTTCCTGATGGTAAGAAGTAATCTCCTGTAAGCACCATAAGTTTACGTATGCAAGTCCAGCTAATATAATATCGTGGAGGAAAAACTAAAGAGCCAAGCTCTGACACTATAGCGACTACAAACTTAAAAAATAGACAGGATTTGAACCCACTTTCTTTCGTCTTAAGCCGACGAACGCTCTATTCATTTGAGCTACTGAAGATTCAATTCCTGTGACCTTTCTCACCGTTTATGCGGTCTATCTTTACATTCGAAATTCAAATTGTATAGTGGCTTTATCTTTTTCCCCCAAGGTAATTTTACTTTAGCACTTACCCTGTGGTTGGAATCGATTTCCACAAATTTAAAGAAACAAACTTTTAAGCACAGAACCAAGTGCCACAGTTATTATTAAAATTAAAAAAAAAATCAATGAACCTCCTACAAAACCTTGTAGGTAACGTAGCCAAGCATCATCTCGATTACGTTAGCTTTCAAAACAAAAAAAACCGCATCAAAATCCATCCATCCGTTGAAGAGCTACGATGCTACAGACGTCTGATGCTACGGACGGACCCACGGACACGTGAAACTTAAAACAACCTTTTTTGCGTAAGCTAAAAATAGCTATAACAGTTATGACAAGTAACTAAAATAAACTAAGTAAGTAAGCATCTTCACGCCCATATCTCTAGAGGAGTAGGCAGAGGCACAACCAGGGTACCCACGACTAGCCCAAAACACTAAGTCCTAAAATGTGATAGGTGGCAAGCCTATCGCCAACCGTGCACATGTCCTATCCCGAGCAACATTTTTTAATAGAAAATTGAAGAAACCCAATTTTCTTTTTGTTATCCGACCCGGGACCCAGGATCACAGAGGTTTTTTTTTGGAATGACTAATGTGTTGCCAACCTCGCGGTTTTTACAACTTCACCGGGCCTTGCACAAAGGTTATGATAAGACAGTGATAATAATCAGATAAACACACATACAATACTCTAATGATGTCTAAATAAACTCAATAATTTCAACGGCCGGAGAAGTGGTATATTGAAATTGACCTGTACATAAATTCAAAAACATCGTATCACGTAAACATTTGTTCCCTTTTTCCTCTGTTCCGGTCCAGGACGCCGATCTGACCTGTCTAATGGACTCCTGCCGTAACACGGAAAAACTTTCCGGTCCGTCACATGCGATACGACCCAATTTTCTATCAATCTAAAAATACATGGTTACTTTGCAGTAACCAGATGTCGTGGAACTAAAAATACTTTTATTGTATTACATTCTGGGCGGTTTTAGACATAATAATAAAGTAAAAACATATATTCAAAGAAAGTCGGGTTAGTTATAACACCCATACCTCGAGATCTGCTGAACCAATTTTCATGGTTTTAGCAGAATACATCTTTAAAACAATAAAAAAAGCTTAAAACCGGGAGATAAAAGTCTCTGTGGTCTAGCGGTCCGGGTGTTGGACTTGACTCCATAAGGTCCCAGGTTCGAATCCCGGGTCGGCCAACAAAAAGAAAATTGGATTTTTCCAATTTTCTAATAAAAAAAAATGTTGGTCGGGATTGGAAATGTGCCCGGTTGGCGATAGGCTTGCCACCTGTCACATTGTGGGACTTAGAGTCTTCGGCTAGTCGTGGGGGCCCTGGTTGTGCTTCTGCCTACCTCTTCGGGGATATGGGCGTGAAGATACTCACTTACTTAAAACCGGGAGAAGGACATGGGGTACATTTTATCCCTTACAACAGCGAGGAAACTAGGAAAAACGACATTTTAGTTTTTCCCATATAAAATGAACGGGCGGAACGAAGTTCTCCGGAACAGCTAGTATCATATACAATATACCTAATAATTAAGCGCAGTAAATGCAAAAACCGACTCCAATTACGTCATTACATTACACGATATGACCATTCTTTTTTGAAAAATAGCAAATGATTTTAAAATAAAAAAATATCATCTTCACGCCCATATTCCGGAAGAGATAGGCAGAGGCACACCCAGAGCACACACGACTAGCCGAAGACACTAAGTCCCACAATGTGATAGGTGGCAAGCCTATTGCCAACCGGGCACATATCCCAATCCCGAGCAACCTTTTCATTTATTAAAAAATTGAAAAAAATCCAATTTTCTTTTGTTGCCCGACCTGGGAATCAAACCCGTGACCTCATGCAGTCAAGTCCAACAATTGCACCGGTAGACCACAGAGGTGTGATATAATTAATATTAATACTAGATGACCTATCTAATTAAAAAAGAACCATCAAAATCGGTTTGTTATAGGCCTGGGAATCGTATCATACCCATACAAATAAGATATGCAGTCGAATCGAGAACCTCGCACTTTTTGGGTCGGTTAAGAATTAATCTTCATTTTTCTTGAAAGTCGCGTCTTGCATGAAAGGATGGAACAGATTTGTTAATTCTTTTTTGTTTTTAATTATTGTCAAACGTAGAAGAAATAAGATAAGAGGTACGAAAATTCACACTCTTCTTTTTTACTTAAGTATATCGGTTTTTAACAAAATTGTTCTAGACACCAAAGAGTGAAGAAAATACAAAGGGAAAATATAACAAAGAGTAAGCTTATCCCAAATAGTAAATTGTTAGCTGCTAGTGTCAAAGGAGTTTTAGTGAAACAATAAATAGTTTTCCTTATGTAAACCAAACAAGGAAAGGGATTTCCTTAAAGTAAGAAATATACGTTATTTGACACAAAAGATTGTAATGGTGCGTTGCTACCTTATTTTAAGAGGTTAAACATCCTGTGTAAGTTTTTCGATGGGACAAAAAGTCTTCAAAAGCTCTTTTATTTAGTCAATATTTATTATCAATTGTTAATGATAAATGAAGTATTCACGTAGGAATGTAAATAGTATTTTTGAGATATTTTACTACACACATACATGTCTTCACGCCAAGTCCCTTACGTGGTAGACAGAGAATATCGAGTGCCAAACGTAACGGCCCTGGCAGGCCTACTTTGCTCCACATTCATTACCCTTTTCATACAAACACGCCGATTACAGAGAATCTTGACACCCCCTTCGGCTAACACCCGAGCAATTTGATCATAAAATGTCAACCTTGGTCTCACCGGGTACCTACATCCATCAACATTTGCATTGTATATCTGCTTTGTCAATCTTTCATCTGTTATTCTTTCTACCAGTGGACCTGATTATGATTATTATTTGACTAGATTATGATTATGAATTTTGGAAACAAAAAATAACATTGTTTTTCAAAATATTTCTATGTCAGTTACATTTGCAGTTTTTATGTTGTTTTACACATATATCAAATATGGGACTTAGTGTCTTCGGCTAGTCGTGGGTGCCTTGGTTGTACCTCTGCCTACCTCTTCGGGAATATGGGCGTGAAGATACTTTATCAAAAGCTGCTGACCAAAGTATCTTCACGCCCATATCCCCGAAGCGGTAGGCAGAGGCACAACCAGGGCACCCACGACTAGCCGAAGACACTAAGTCCCACAATGTGATAGGTGGCAAGCCTATCGCCAACCGGGCACATATCCAATCCCGAGCAACATTTTTTTTAATTACAAAATAGATAAAATCCCATTTTTTTGTTGTTGTTAAAACCATATTTCGTTTAAAGTTTTTCTTGAAATGGTTCAATACTATGTCTTAGGAGCGCCACTCCTTATTTTCATTGTTTTGTTAAAAAATGCAAAGTGGTATTGTAAATACATTTATCCAAAAAAAATTCTACTAAGTATTCCTAGCGTGGTTTTAAAGTGGATATGGACGGACATACGAATGGACGGACAGAGATGCAAAGTCTATACGGATCCCGTTTTACGTTATTGGACCACAGAATCCTATCAAAACAACGCTGGCCTTTAAACGTAGATTGGTAGTAAAGCAGTTGTTGGGTTCTAACAAAATCATTTGTAACCGAATTTTATTAATTTAATTTTAATTGTCAAAGAAAATTTGTTTTTTTCAATTTTCTAATAAATAAAAAAAAACATTGCTCGGATTTGGATATGTGCCCGGTTGGCGATAGGCTTGTCACCTACCACATTGTGGGACTTAGTGTCTTCGGCTAGTCGTGGGTGCACTAGGTTGTGGCTCTGCCTACCTCTTCGGGGATATGGGCGTAAAGATACTTTTGTTTACTACCGCGATAGTGCCGTTGCCACCATATATGGATCTGCTGATGGAATCTTAGGAAAGT
>NJDC01008003.1:144727-163119 GCA_002245475.1 Calephelis virginiensis | reverse complement strand
AGTTGTTTACAGTATTTCAACGATATTCTGTAGTTCAGGTGGGTATTACTCGAATGAATAAAAACAATTCAATTTGATATATATGTCTTTATATCAGGTATCCACAAGATCATAAAATGAAAAAATTCTAATTTGGATTGGTTTTCTAATTTCCAAATACAGTGAATTAGATCTCAACATTTAACTTACAACATACAATTTTGAAATTACATCTCAACTTACGCCACTGCTACTTCACCACAATGCTAAACCACATACTGCACAACAGACGGCTTCTAAATTAGAAGAGCATTAATTGGAATTTAAAAAACATGAACCTGAACCTAACTTCAACAGATTATTTTTTTTTTCAAAAAATTCAATTTCGATGGGGCAGTCCAAACCACGTCCAAAGATTTTATTGATTCCCGTTCGAATCCGTCCCATTTTTTAGTAGAGGGATCCATCAATTACCTATGTGCATAGGAAGCAATGGTTCATACTTTGATTAAATAAATATATTACATTAAAAATATTCGACTTATGTTCCTCCCCTACAAAACGCCAATTACAGGTGTAAGGACCTAATATATTCAAGTACGGATATTACTCTCAACCGCAAAAATGTATAACCTTGAGACGTTGAATTACATAGGTGCGATGTGACGTGCAATAACAAAATGCGATATAATCCGTTACAATGTCGTACTTCATAAAATAAAAGGCATATCGATAAAATATATTGTTCGTATTAAATATGTCTCATCCCTAATCTTACATATCTGTTTATGAATATGACGTGTTGTCATTGCAAGGGCCAATAAGAAAGCAGTTCCTCACTTCCCCGCACCTCAGCTATTTGCCAGAATTGTTTCAAAGCAAAATTATAAAGAATAGGCGTCTATTGGGATATATGGTCGATGCCTTAACCAATATTTATTAAAGCAGATCGTACTTTAAAGCGGAAATTTCCTTTTTTATTTACTCATGTATAGTTTTTGAAAGGTTTATTCATATAATAGCTTTATTAGTTGTTTCTATATCAATATTCGCTTTGCTATTGCTGCACGTACTTGGCGAAACCTCGGGCAACACCAAGGTTTCGCCAGCGTATTGAACTTATTTAACACTGCCGTGGCAATCCATTAATATATCGAGACTAAAATTACTGTGTCTTTTAACCTGGACTAAATTACTGATAATTAGGAAACTTCATCAAAAAGGGTTCAGCAGTTTCAAAGTATATCTCAAACATATTCCGTGACACAAAATGTTATATATAAGCATAAAATAATATCCTGCCATTGTGACAATTTTGTACACTTCTTAAGTTTAGACCACTACTGTGCCTTAGGAATTGATGAAATGATATATTCAGCAATGACGAGTTACATTTGCCACTTTCTACCGCTAGTTACTCTATTATCTGGGGCTGTGTGTTTTAACATAAATATTAATTTTGACAGTTTTTTTTTGTTCAAAAGCTTCCGCGCGCGTGCCTGTTTGTTATCTGGCGCCTCTAGGCACATGCCTACTTTGCCTTAGGGATAATACGCCTCTGCATATGCTTATTAACATATACCTATTTGCCTTCGACCAGGCAAATCAACTAGTTATGTGTTATAAGCGCTCGTGGATACGATATTTAAAAATATTGATAAAAAGGCGAAAATGTTTAACGGTTTATCTAGATTTAGTCAAGGTCTTCGACACTATCTCAGTTTCACTATTAAAATATTGGAAGCCTTTAGAGATAAGTTAATATTTCTTGAATTCTTGAAGGTATGTAACCGGAAGGAAACAGCGAGTTAAAATTAACCACATGTTAATTAACCAATTAAACAATAATATACATTTTAACATTTAAATCACAGACCTTATTTATATTTTTAATAAATATTTTATTTCTATTTTAATAAGCTTCATAAATTTTTACATATAATTTAAAATGTCTATGTGTATGTCTAAGTGTTTAAAATGTGTTTATTTTAATCCTATCTACTGTACACTACCATCTATATTATTCTATGGTGTCAGACACAGGAAAGATCCTAAAATAAGACCTTATAATTAAGTTACAGCATTTGAGTTATATTGAAGTGGTTGAGGCGCAAAAATATTTAAATAAAAGAAAATTATTAATTATGCAAAAATCGTGAGATTTGGCGCTCAATACTTTCTGCCTACCCCGTAAGTAACTTGGCGTGATATGTATGTAAGTTATATATTTCTTTACATGCAGTTATTTCAGTTTTCGAGCTTACTTGGGCTTAGTGCAGTATCATATTTTATTTTTATTATTTATTCTATAGCTGGAATGATAAAGTTATAGGTGGATAATATGTTTATTTCCAGTGTCCAATATGTCACCTAGAGTTCAACGAGAGCCTGAAGTTCATGGAGCACGTGTTCAAGCACATGGTGCCTCCGCCCGACCAAGGGAATGAGGACTCCCCGCAGTGCTGCTACTGCCTGATGCGGTTCTTGTCCCAGGACGATTACGATACACATCTCAAATACGCCCACCCCATCTCCACTAAATCACCGGAGCTGTTTACATATGCTTGTCTGATTTGCGAGGTGAGTTCCTTTAGTTTACTTTGAATTGATAATTATTTAAAACTAGTTTAAATAGAACTTCGCTCACTTTGCACTCGATGCTTTCTGCTCACCAAGGAAGGTGGACATATAGACGCGTCACAAATGCCTCTTGTAGTTTAACGTAAAATAAAGATATTTTTGATTTGATTTGAGTGTGGTTATGTCTGTAATTATTAAACTACATAACTAATTTTAAAAAAGTACGGAACAATCCGAGTTGTACTTAGGAGTTGCTAGTCTTTAGGTTTTCTAAAAGTTGAACTTACTGTGTGCCGAAGAATCATCTAAATTGATTTCCTGGTTAGTTGAGAATCAATTCGTACAGCCTACCCACCCGTATTTGGTTGACATTTCTTGAATACGAACGAAAATGTTTACTTCCTCTTATTATTTAAATGGTTAAGAAATGTAATTTTTTGTCTAAGTAGGTATTTCCCGAGCATTACAACTTGAACAAAAAGAGAGTAAATAGATATGTATTTATGAGTTTAGTGTATATTTTATTTTCAACCCTTTCATTGTTTTTCATTATGAGAGATATAGGGTAATCATTCAAATGAGTATCTGATACAAAAATAATCAGCAATCATTAATAATATGCAAATTAGTGTGACCATGTAACGAGTTAAACTCAACCTTATGTCTCTCATCTTCCGTTTTCGTATGACTAAAATATTTCGTTTATTTTAATGGAATTCTATAGCTGTTCTTTTATTTATTTTCTAGTTGTCACATCATTTTTTTTAATTTTTTTACAAATGATATTGTTTGTTTGTTATAATGCTCATCCTTTTATTTAGTTGCTCTATGGTTATTTTGGTAACAATGTGCTGGACTCCTTGTCGCTTGGCAAGGCCAGATAGATATGTTCGCCACCGCCGCAGGTGCGGTTCGCGGCGGTGCTGACGCTGGCGGCCCACATGCAGAAGGCGCACGCGCCGCGCGAGCTGCCGTACCGCTGCGGCGCGGGCGGCTGTCCGTACCGCACGTCGGCCCACCGTGCCGCCAACGCGCACGCCCGCTCCGCACACGCGCGCAGTGCCCTCGCCTTCTGTCCGCACTGCCTCAAGGTACGAAACACTGCGAACATCTCTTTGGAACCAAGCTCTTTCGAAACTTACTAATTGACGTACGAAAGAAATTGTTCTGTTACGGTCCACGAACACTTGTCATAAAGAAATGTCGCTTCTTATGTGTGTAAACTAATACGCACACATTTTTTGAAGTGAAAACTTCTTTAGTGGCGTTGCGTACTTTTTTGAAATGGCTAAAAACTTCTAAACTCGCGTCAGATCGTCAAAACGTAAGACGGCGCACTGCGCATGCGCGAATAAGACGGCGCGAGATCTAAAATAAAACGTAGATTCGTTGCTGTTTTTGTATTGCTTAGATTTTTCCGAAAAGTGTAGGATGCGCAATGGATAATACGCCGCAATATACCTACCATTACATTCTCACAGATAGCAGACACGTATAATATCAACAGACATTGCTCTATTTGTTCCATCTTGAAAATAAGCTTTATGTGTAGACGTGCAATGTTCGTTGTACAGATAATATGACGACGCTTCTAGGCGTCACATGATCTTACTTTAACGATTTTTTGTCAAGCCAAACGTAGGTTATTAATATGAAAATAATATTTGTGCATAAATGATAGTACTTTCACACTGATAATTAAATAAATTCGTGCAAAATTATTCTCTAACCATTCCAAAATATCATAAGTGCACAACGTTAATATTCAAGTTTTCACTTCTGCCGGCACTCCCGGAGTGCAACCCGTCTTTTTTATTATTAATGGCATATCAAGCAATGTGAACTAATGTTGTACCTTTACAGTAATCAAATGATTTCTGATACTTTTTTAAAGATGACGCTATACACAATGTACTTATAATGTCATTATGACTTATAGAAAAATAGCAAATTTCTCAACACTTTTTATAATGTAACTACAAACTTTGTTTCAATCGAGGTTCCAAAAACCCTTCATACTGTTTGTTCCCAGTGATTTATATTTAGATATGAATCGTTTTATTACGCTTTATTAAAGACGATTTCAAATATCGACAATAAAATCATGCCTGCTAAAAATTGTTAAAGTTCTAAAGGCCATAAAAATAATGTCGCATACAAGTTCTGCTGAAGGGCAAAAAAATATGTAAAAATTAGTTTGGCGCCAATCATTTAACTAATATTTTGAGCACAGATATTTTTTTTTAATATTCGTTTGACGCGGTACCTTTTTTAAATATTGTGCTTAATTTTTCTAACATTTAGGTGGTGCCGATATATGCAGACGGATGCGAACTGACATCTAACGTGAAGATCTACGTAGACCACCTGAAACAACATCAAGACAAACAACTGGATATAAAATGTACTCGGTGCGTGCTGCGATTCGTCCACCTGGGTTAGTTCACTGATTCACTGGAATAAAATTTAACTGTAGATAAGACATGACCCGCAACCGTTGTTTGGCCGGTTCTCTGCCAACTGAGCACTGCTTTAGATTCCGCAAGTCGCAACCAAAGCCACGGGTCCAGCTTTAATATTCAGTTATACTGTGGTACACTAAATTATTTTTTTATCTAGGTAATACAGTTATAATACAGTAATATTTACAAATGATAAAAAGTTGTAAAACTAAATCTGTACATGATTTTTAAAAAAAAAAACAGTAATTACTACTTATTGTATGTAAGATGTAAAACGAGGGTTATTAAATTTTTTTTACGTTTCTCTGTTTACTTTTCATGCAAAAGCTACTAAACGGATGTTTACCTAAATTTATATCGTCGGAGCATAAAAACTAGGTCAACATTTAAGATACCTTTTAGTACGGGAAAATCTTTCGTTCCCTTTACTAACTACGAAAAGTCACTTGAACATGTGTACGAAGTCGCGGGCAACCACATTATGTAATACTCAATAAATAAATGTTTTTGAAGAAACTACAAAAACGGATATAACACGAAAATACGCGAATCAGATGCTTGTAGTAAGGTGTATTAACACACTGAAATACTTACATATTATATAGACAAGTACGTTCGACGCCTAGCTCTGTCGGAAATCGAACCCGAATTTTGCGAATGGTGGAGTTATTTTTGTATGCTATCCTCGCAAGCGATGTTACGTAAATGTAGCAAATGTTATAAATATCGTACGGAGGGTTTTAATTAATTTTGTTTTCCAGGTCAACTAAAAGAGCACCAGATCAGAGACCACAACACCGTGGACGACGTTATCGCCCTATGTTCTGAGGAGCATCTCATCAATAAACCTAAGGTATAAAGATACAACACAGCAGCACAAGGCTAAGCTCTAAAAGCGTAACATTTTCAGCTGTCTTTCCCACAAAAGAACATGATAGTAGTAAAAAAGTCAGGTGATAATATTATTGATTTACATATCACATTTTTATAATTCCAAAAATAAATGCCAACTTTTGCGCTTAATTTGAAACTAACTAAACTTAAACTTTAATTATTATTTTAAAACAACTTAACTAAATATATCTTCAACAAAACAAAACAGTATATAAGAAATAGGTACCTAATTGAAATAAATTTAAAATAATAAAAGTTTAGTACAATGTACAATGTTACAATGTTATTAAAAGTAACATTGACCAAATACACTATTGAAAAAGTTTTATAACCAAAATACACATCAACAAATCAAGAACCCTTTGCAAAGTAGAACATTAACAGTTGGGACATATCCTTGTCAAGAACGTTGTAAAATTTAATTATACACATACAACGCCTATGTGGTCTAGCAGTCCAGGTGTTGGACTTGACTTCATGAGGTCCCGGGTTCGATTGCCGGGTCGGACAACAAAAAGGAAAATACGGTTTTTCCAATTTTCTAACAAAGAAATGTTGCTCGGGGTTGAATATGTGCCTGGTTTGGCAATAGGCTTGCCACCTATCACATTGTGGGACTCGTGTATTTGGCTAGTCGTGGGTGCACTGGTTGTGCCTCTGCCTACCTATTCGTAAAGAAACTTTTTTTTTATAACATACATACATATTTATAATTTCCAGAACAAGGCCCGTCCACCGGTGAAGGACTCCGCGAGCCACTCGATGACGGAGACTTACGAGAAGCTGACCCTAGTCCTGCCCGAGTACGCCGTGTGCCGCGAGTGTGACACGCCGCTGGCCAGCGATCAACATTTCCTGTAAATATAACCACCTGCTACTGCTAATCATCCACGCTATACTTCGAAGCTCGTCTTTGTCCTAATTTGTTTAGTTACTATTGACTCGTCGGCGAGGGGTTAGCCTATCTCAAGGCTCTAGTTTCTGTTCGGGTTAGTTTGTCAGTGGGGGCATCATATAGATGGATTTGTTTAAAGAACATAAATGTTTGTATTGCTGTGTTTATTACATTTATTATTACTACCTGTTGTCCGCGTGGTAAATGGTCCCACAGGAACATTATTTCGAGATCGTAATCGTTTCATAAGTTTTTGCGTGAAGGAGTAAGAAACTAACTTTCGTTTCGGTTCACTGACTTTCGGTTCACTTGACTGCATGAGGTCCCGGGTCGGGCAACAAAAGAAAATTGGGTTTTTTCCAATTTCCTAATAAAAAAAAATGCTGCTCGGGATAGGATATGTGCACATTGGGGGACTTAGTATCTTCGGCTAGTCCTGGGTACCCTGGTTGTGCCTCTGCCTACCTCTTCGGGGATATGGGCGTGAAGATACTTACTTAGTATTGTTAATAATTAATAGGATTAAAAGTCTTAAGCGGTTGGAAATTAGATGTTTTTATTAAAATCAATTCATGTTATTTACCGTGTCAACTAATTAGTGTTAATTATCATTGTCCTGCAAGGGCAAAAAGTATTAAGTCATGTAGCTAGTTATGAATGAAAACATTTATCTCAGGTGGGGTAATATGATAATGTTATTAGGGGGATGTCGAAGTGCAGCAAGTGTCCGTACGTGACTTCGTGCTACCGCGGGCTGCTGAAGCACTCCGGGTACTGCGCCGGCAACCACGCGCTCGAGGACGCGCCACGCCGCGCTCCGACCACCCTGTACTGTGTGTGCGGACACACCACCGACGTAGGTCAGTACCTCACCGCTTACCTGGACACGGGTACTGCAGCACTCCGGGTACTGTGTGTACGGACACACCGCCGACGTAGGTCAGTACCTCACCGCTTACCTGGACACGGGTACTGCAGCACTCCGGGTACTGTGTGTACGGACACACCACCGACGTAGGTCAGTACCTCACCGCTTACCTGGACACGGGTACTGCAGCACTCCGGGTACTGTGTGAACGGACACACCACCGACTTAGATCAGTATCTCAACCGCGTACCTGGACACGGGTACTGCAGCACTCCGGGTACTAAGTGTGCGGAAACACCTCCGACTTAGGTCAGTATCTCACCGCGTACCTGGGGCCTGATATCTTTTTAATAATAATTGTTTATTTGGCAAAAATGTGGTACTTACTTACAGATTACGATCACTGGGTAAAATGTACATCAAATAGCTTTCAAATGACGTGTTTTATATTTGCTTGCTTCTGTCACCAACAAAAAGACAATAGAGATAGCAAATACAAAATACGTCATTTGACAGCTGTTTTAAGGAGATTTTACCCAGTAATCATCACTAAAAAGACAGTGAATAGCCCCGCTGGACACGTGCTGCAACAATCCGGGTACTGCGCTGACATAACTTAGTTTAAACCTTACCCTTAGCTTTAATGAAATTTGACTTTGTTAATTGTTTTCACAAGACTCTGAAAGAGAGGCCGGTACATTAGAGAGTCAACAATCTGAAATGACATCAGTTCTTTGTTAGGAGTGTATCCGCCAGTATTATAGAATACATAAAGCTTCATGCTCTCAACTAGCGAATACGGACAATGTGTTTCTATTTAATAAAAAAAAGAGATTCAAGTGTTTTTGAATCTAAATTTCATTAGTAAAAGAATATGTGTACGATTACACGGATAGTAAGACTTATAACAAAAACATTATGAAAAATGTGTGACCATTATAGTATAATGCGGGTAGTAATAGATTTTCTTGTAACGTGTGGATATTAATTTGGTACATGTGTTTAGCCACCGGCATGCTGATGCACTTGCTGATGACGAACCACAGCACGGCGTACGAGTCGGAGGAGGCGGCGGCCGCCAACACGCTGCGGCCCGACACCGGCACGCACAAGCCGCCCGACGAGCCAACGGACCCAGTACGTCATCATCTTTTAACTTCTCCCTTTCCGTCACCATCAAATGGGCTGAGATTATTTTTGTGTTAAAAATACTGAACAAGTAAGTGCCCCTGGGTAAGAGATAACTGTTGCCTAAACCTGTACACACCATAGAGGTGTCTGGTACGCCTCTATGTATGGCCAGAACCTAAAGGCAGGTGCTTCCCTTCTAGTACGGAGCAAGACAATGGCAAACACTGACCCTATGGCGATAGGAATAGGTATCACCAACCCGTAAAACCTGCTAGATAGCACTTTTCCACCTATCTGCGATTAAATGAAAGAGAGGACTAATCCAGTAATCGAAATTACCAGATTTCCACCAGCGGGTGATGGTGTCGTCACGTCCCGACAAAATATTGATATAATAATATTGATATCCCTAGACAAATGAAACAACTGTAAATATTAGCAGGGTGTGGAGAGCATGGCCCCCATGTCGGAGTACGCGCCGCCGTCCGTCATCAACACGCAGCTGTCGCTGGATGACCTCGCGCCGCCCTCCGTGCTGCAGTCGGATCCGGTATTTATTGCCATTTCACCAATATAAACCTTTGCTTGCAAAACTCAGCTGTTGTAAAATCGGTTTCCACGATAAAAAAAAACACTGGAAGTATAATAATGTACCTATTTGTAAACTGAGTGTTCATGACATTTTAAGTATAACGGGCCTAAATATTTTTTATCAGTGAAACCGGTTAGCGTAAATATTAATATAGTGTAAAGCTAATTCATTATGTACATACGTAAGTGAGAACTATGACGTAAAGCGAGGTTTTGGGTCGAGTCTAGATTCGCTTTGCATAATACTGTACTTATCCAAATATTGTATGGAAACGTGAGTTGAGTATGTCAGAAAAGGCATGAAAAGAACATCAATCGGTCGAAATGAGAGCGCTACATGTACTGTAACGCTCGCTCACCGCATTCGTAACAGTGAGATCCGAGAAAGAGAGTGACTGAAAAAGTGTTTTGTGATAAAATGAGAAAAGGCATACGCCGTTGGTTCGGTCTTTCTAAAAGAATGACAGATGAAAATTAACAAAATACGTATACAATGAGAATGTGGATGAATGTAGGTACCTTGAGAGACCTAGGTTGACATTCCATTGTCAAATCGCCGATGTGTTATCTGAAGGTGGTGTCAAGAGTCACCGAAATCGGCATTTTTGTATGAAAAGGATAATGAATGTGTAGAAAGCCAAGCAGATCTACAATTATCGTGAGATTTGGCACTCGATACTCCCTGTCTCCCTGAAAGGGACGTAGCATAAAAATAATATGTATGTGTGACGTTCGTACTCACGTACAACACACGGTCAGTAAGGGAGTCCACGTCCCATCGTTTCAAAATTACTATCTTGTTGATAAGAACGCCATCTGCATTTCTCAAGACCAACTACTTTGTTTCCAAACTTTTTAGTGCACCATCTGTGAATTTTTATTGTTGTCATCAATATATTTGTTTGTGTGTGTCAAATGCATGGTAGTGGGTAATGTTTTATTTATTGATTTAATGTACTTTATAAGCATTATTATTGAAAAATATTACCGTTCTGCACTTCTCCCACACATAAACTATAAGTATGCCAAATTTTATGCTCCTCCGTCCGCGCAATGTTCGTAAAAAGGGGTCCAAAGTTTTTGTTTCACATATTAATATATAGATATTTTCCAGCACGACCAAGAGCTACTTAAGGACGCGTACGATCGTCCGCTCGCCACTCCAAGACATGAAGACCCCCACTACAACCTAGGGGACTTCGAGCCACTGCCTCAGGAGCCACCGCCACAACCAGACTTTGAGCAATTGTAAACTTAAAAATATATCTAAGAAAATCGTATCTAATGAAATATTTTAAGCAATTAGTGGTATAGTAACATTGATAGATTTTCGGACACAAAATTAGACTTATTTTGAGTTATGTACTGAAATCAGTTTAAAATGTCTATTAAATATAGATGTTCAATGAATGGATAGCTTTTAATTTAGTATTTTATTACAAATATAAAAATAAATAAGTGTGTTACAACTTTGTTTATCAAGTGCATTATTCAAAGATTATAAATTTACAACATTAAATGTCAAATCAAAATATATATTATGTAGCTGTTATATACAATATCATCATTAGACGTTTTGTTCTTGGTATGGCATATTGTGTAATTATGACCATTGTTTTGTGTTAGTATATAAAAGGAAAGTTATAATTATTATTTTTTATTTTACGATATAGATGGTAAATTATCTTATCACGTAAAGAAAAAGAAATTATAAGATTATGTTCTAATTTTTTATTTGAATACCATTTCTGGTGAAATATATATATATGTATTGTCCAGTGTCATCTTCATTTTTGTTTCCTTCTCTTCTTTTTAAATCCTAAAACAACTTTGTTCGTTACTCCATAATGTTCTATACTGCTGTTGTCATCTTCTAAGATTAAACTATCAAAATTTAAATTATAAGTTCTCCAAATATACTTCCATGATATCTTGACTTTACTCCCTGTTCTTTGTTGGAATATTTCGAAATGCCTAGCAATTGCTTTCTTCAGTTCTTTCACTGTTGCATTTTGGGGTACCTAAAATATTTATACTGATTATGAAACTATAAGAAAAAGAAATGATAAGAATTGATATTATATTTAAAAAACAAAGATTGATTTTTAAATAAATACCATAAGACGTAATATATTTTTAATCTCAAGGTTAATATGTGAGATGCCTTGTTTATAGTAGATTTCTCGAAAAACCGAAATTGGTTTCAAACCATAATCTACCAAGTGTAGGTTTATCTTATTTGCTATACTCTGCTATGATCCTCTCAAAACAATTTTAATTTCTTGTAAGCCCACCAAATGCGGTGCTGGCCATAGGCCTTACATTTTACAAGCGATTTTTTTTCATCAATTTATCAAATCAAAAAATTCTTTTGCTACAAAAATACCTCTCAACTGGTCAATTTCACGTTAGTCTCTCTTCTCACATTGACACTGGCAAAATCAGTTGCCAAGTAGCGACTGGAAGCCATCGCTTGCAAAAAAGTTTTAGTGTATACACAATAAAGACATAGGCAATATTGGTATACAATAATCCTTTAGGGTATTAAGACAGATTTAATTAATTGCAAAGACAAGCTTGTAAGCTGCTAAAGTGGTAATAGACTGACCACCAGGTTAAAAAGTTTTCAAGTAACAATTTTAACCAGAAACAAGCAAACTTGACTTACGGTTAAAATTGCAGCCATGAAGTAGCAACAATGATGCCATTTGATATAGAAGTCTGTTGAACAATAGTTAGAATTAATCTTAAAATGTATTCAGATATATAAATTGGTACAATGTGCAAGTTACTTACAATTACTTTCAGCGGTGGTTCATCTTCTCGTGAGATTAAAACATTGATTGATTGGCCATGTTCAACAGCAATCTGTAACATAAAGCATAAAAGTAGTTGGCAGAAATTTGCCTTAATTACTTAATAACATCACCTTATATATTTCTACTGTTATATCTTCCTTTCCTAATTTCTACTGTTTAAAGTTTAACTAGTTTAAAGGAGTAGGCAAGTAATTAACAAATGTCTGATCCAGACAGAAGTACATCCAGATGTAAATTTCCCATCTGCATTTAACATCTTGACATTTATTATAGGCAAAGGCAGAATTTGTGACAAATTTTTAGACACATATCCCTACTGGTAACAAATGGGTTTTTTCTGTAGGAGATACATGGAATTTCTACTTCAACTTATCTCTGCCGATGCAAAGTACAAGTATACAAGAGATGGGTGACATGAATAGACTAGCAGTTTTCAAAATGAAGTGAGAATTTTAAATAAAAAAAGAAAATAAACTGAGCTGTTATACTTTGCACTAAATAAACTTTGCTAATAAGTTTCTGTTAAATCATGCAAATATAGGTGGTAATAAAAATTGTCTTTAATCCTTCATTATTTGTGAACATGATAGATTAAATGGTAATTAACATCTCAGTGTGGCAGAATGATTCCTAATGCTGAGTATAATAGAGTTGAGTGAGATAGGTGACAAAACTCTGTAATAACTTGTACAGGTTGTTGCCATCATCTTGCATAATATGTGCTGTCTTAACCTTGCATTATTATATCTGTAGTGTAATAGCACTAGCCATAGCTATTGTTATATTATTCAGGTTTGAATGGTAGGGTAGCTAAGTAAACTTGCTGAAGGATTACCATCATAGCCACATTTTTTTTCATTCGAGAGGTCAACTATTACACAATTGTCCTAACGCAAAACGAAAACCATGGACACCATAGATAATATAGGTGTGTTGCTGTCATTGGACTGCAATGTTAGGCCTATTGTTTAAGTCTAAGGGGCCACCCATAAATTACGTCACACGTTAATGAGGGTATCATCTTAATGTGACAAGGGGCAAGGTGGATCGAAAGCCTTGTGACGATACATTATAAAATACTAGAACACGAAATTTATATGTGAACAAAAAACTTTGAACAGATAATTCTTTATCTATATTTATTAATAATTTTGCACTTTCGTTATAAGATTATCTTTTCCGTAACAACATTGGATTCCTAGAGCCATTTTGTAATGCAAGTGATACACTAAAATTTTCAAGTTTTAGTTAATTAATTAGTTGCTTATTGTTTCCACTATCCTTACTAGTCGCTTATCCTATTTGTTATCATAAAATATTTGACTTTATATTGATTTTATTAAAGATTATTTAATAAAAATAAGTAAAAAAATGAAAATAACTGTTTTCTTTTGATTATTTTTAGATACATGCATAAGTTAAAAAAATGTGTGACGTCACATTAGGGGGGACGGTGTTCTAAAAATATAACAACCTGTGACAAGGAGGGGTCGAAAAGTTTTAATATTCGCGTGACGTAATTTATGGATGGCCCCTAACCTTCCAGACCAGAAAAAGACAATCATTATTGCGGCAGGAATAGTCGAGGTGCTAACTACCCAGGCAAGCTGCTGCACAGTTGGTTATGATTTATTGAACCAGTGGTCGCCTCTTATGAGCTTCCAGGCAGAGGCAGGTGGTCTATTCTACTCAAGAAACCCAAAACCACATGCTCAACTCTAACATCTTAAAAATTTTATGGGATATGTAATAAGTAGCAATGAAATCTTATATTACCATCTTTCTTAATTTTTACAAAGTATAGTAAATAACCTTAATTATGAGATGTGTGGGAATGAATAACCATATAGTTGAATTGGCATTAGTCAGATTATAGCTTAATATTGTAAATTGGAGTGCACTGCAAAAAAAATTCTTACAAAAACAAACTCTTTGTAGTCATATAGCATAAAATGTTTAATTTAAATCAGTACAGGGTAAACTAAGCCAGATATCTTAGAAAATATAAAAACTCAGAATGCTACTAAGTTCCTATACTACATAACAAAGAACAAGTAAATTTTATAGAAGTTATTTAACATTTGAATTTTACCAATGACGAAATTTCTTCTAATGTAACATCCGAAGGTAAATCTGATGTTAATGAATCACAACTCAGAAGCGTACACAATGAAGACTTCGTTACTTCAAGAAGTTCTTCATGTGTTAATTCAAGAACTGTTTGATCCATAAATAATGGTTGGTTAAAATAGAATAACTTATAACGAAATCTACACAAAATTATAATTTAAATCATTTATATGACTAATTTGATTTGAATAAAAATAACTAAAAAATGCTTCTAATTATTACGACCTAACAAGTTTGTTCAAAGATTATACAAGTTTGTTTACAAAATACAATTTTCAAATAGGTAGTTGTTTTTTTTTGTTTTTTTAATTTTATCCCAGTCGGGGAAAGGCAAAGGATCTGAGTCCATACAGCCACGTCTTCCGTATTAATAAATCTTTTTCTTGTTGCATATTTTCAATTCATGTCTTCCGTATTCATTCTTTATTTCAGTCAATAGTCACTAATTCACAAAGTCATGTCTGGTCTTGAGTAAAACGGTGGTTTCGTTACACAAGCTCATCTATGAGATTTGGCGGCAACGAGAAAATTGACGTTACACTAATTTCTTCATGATTATTTCATTTGTGCACTTTCACTGAACAAAATTAAGCTGATCTCCACCTAAATTAACCAATTTTACTCATGTTTTACAATAAATTCAATAATTGTGAAAAAACTATGACCATCTTCATTCACGATGGCGCCAAAAACTCCTTTTTGTTTTTGAATTTTATCCCAGTCGGGGCAAGGCAAAGGATCTGTGTCCATACAGCCACTATGTCTTCCGTATTAATTCTTTATTTCAGTAACTATCAGTCACTATTTACACAGTCTTGTCTGGGTCTTGAGTAAAGCGGTGGTTTCGTTACACAAGGTCATTTATGAGATTTGGCGGCAGCGAGGAAATTCACGATACACTAATTTCTTCATGATTATTTCATTAGTGAACTTTCACTGAACAAAATCAAACTAATTCTCACCTAAATTAACCAAAATTACTCATATTTTACACTAAATTCAATAATTGTGAAAAAATTACGACCATCTTCATTCACGATGGCGCAAAAACCCAAGAGTATATAAATACTACGTAATAAGAGGCGGGACTTTCATAGATACATAGCAAACCCGAATTTGTATAAAGTTTACTTGAAAAAGTATAACCCGTATAATTTGAAAGTAAGTCTAAAGGCATTCAGATATATTAAGGCAACTAGTGTCATAAGATTTGGGCGAATAAAAAACATAGCAAACTTATTTTTTTTATTTTTTGATATGAGAGTTGCGCTAAACTGCAAAAACTCCAATTTTCAAGTACCTAGGTAGGTATAGCCTGTTCTTTCTTTCTTTCTTTCTTTAGGTATTGGCCTTCACGTTAGTATTTTGCCATTAGTCAAGTAGAATTAATTTGCACCAAATTTTAAATCAATTTTAATCAATTATAATTTGTCATCAGTCATAAGTTGTCAGTAAGTCATGTCTGGGTCTTGAGTAAAACGGTGGCTCCGTTACTCAAGCTCGTCTATTGAGATTTGGCGGCAGCGAGGAAATTCACGATACACTAATTTCTTCATGATTATTTGATTTGTGCACTTTCACTAAAAACAAAATTAATATAATTCCCACCTAAATTAACTAATTTCACTCAATACATATACGAAATTTAATAACTATATTTACTATTCACGATGGCGCCAAAACCCAAAACTTTCAGTGTAGCCTGTTTTGTAATCTCAGAGACTGAATTGACAGATCTAAATGTCAAATTTACAAATAATGATACCTAGTTTTTTTTGTAGTGCTGTCCTACGATACTGATATTGTCAAATGTTACGACACCTCTTCATAATGGGCCATGATGGCCCGTTATGATCGCCTATACAATTGCGCTACCGTCCACACAATCGAGCATTACTCATTTGTGCATTGGCAGCCGTACGAGACGGACGTCTCGACCTATTTAAATTTAGTTACTAAATTGTATGGTAGCTATTTCCAGTAGAGTAATGTTGGAGCTATTGCATCACTTATTTTTTCAATAATATTTCTGTTTTAATAAAAAAAAACACTTGTATCATAGAGCCCCGCTACTGTAGATAATTAAAAAATGTTATTGTCAGAATTGAGCAAACAATTGCAAAATAATTTTGTTTGGTTGATGATTTGTAAAAAAAAATATATCCGAAGTAATTAATGCAATGCAGTTTATATTTATGAACCGACCGAACAATATTATGGTGTACAAAATCAGATTACAATTTTGTAAAGTAGTTAACAGAAGATTTATTTAGCACAGTTTCGTTGCCCACTAAAGGCTAATTTTACCGACCATATTAAATTGAAAACCAAGTTTAGTAAAACTAAGTTACTAACATAACTATCAGTTATTGTTCTGTTGATAATTAAAATGAGCATTGACAAAATTCTCATTTTCTACGTATCTGCTTACTATTGAAAATAGTTTAACAATAAAATATTTGCAAATGTTTTCATCAACGAATTTTTTATAAACTAGAATTGGCGTGGCGCTCTTGGCAATAATCTCAACATGGTTTTACGTTGATCTCGTTAAAATTCAATTGTGAAATGCAGCCTAAGTCTATGCCAAAAAAAACGTCTATTCAAAGGTAATCAAATCAATGCGAACTTGATTTACCGTCATCAGTTCGGTTTTATAAGACATCAGAATTTAAAGGCGGTGATATTTCAAGTAACGTACTGATATAATTTACTGAATGTTTCATGAATTGAATAAAAACCGCCTATAATTGCTCTTGAAAGACCATGAAAGAAGTATCCGTTAATTTAATTCTAAGCACACAACCACAATCTGGGTGCAACTGTTATATACCTAAAAGACGGCTGTTGGTCGCATTAAGTAAATTTACATAGGACGTAAGATTTAAAAGTTATAACGTAATTTAAGTTTTTTAAATTGCAAACAAAATTGCGTATTGAATGTCTAATGTTTTTTAATGTCTTTTGACCTTTTTGACCTTGTTGTGTTGTAACTTAAAATTTTGTGAAATATTGTTACAAATTATAAACTTCAATATCACGCTGTAATTGCTACTTATTTTCAAGATGAATCGTTTATCAATGTCTAATGTAGGCTGCTTGTCTAACGATCTAACGCTGACTGCAATATTAAAGATGAAATGTTAAATTCAGACTATAAATTTTTAATAAGTATAAGTCGGTAACAACTATATTTTATTAATTTCATTTAGAGTTTTATGTATGAATACATAAGTATATTTGAATTTCTATAAATTTTAAAGAACAGGATTTGAACCTGTAACCTTTCGTCTTAAGCCGATGAATGCTCTAACCAATTGAGCTACCTACTAAGGATTCAAGTCCCGTGACAAAATTTTTAATTCCTTTCTTACCCGTTAACACGGGTAGTTATGTCCTGTAGATACACAGTTACGTGTACCTACTAAATGAGTCCATCATTACAGTTGAAATTAATTCCTTTCTTACCCGTTAACGCGGGTAGTTATGTCCTGTAGATACACAGTTCCGTGTACCTACTAAATGAGTCCATCGTTACAGATGAAATTCACATTTATAATGGCCATTACTTCCGTTTTTCTTAACGTATTACTATTTTAGCACTTGCCCTGTGCTTGGGTTAAATTTCTATAAATTTTAAAGAAAGAAAAAATTTCGCCCCAGAGAGTATTTGAACCTGTAACCTTTCATGTTTTTTACAACTTTGAAGGAAGACGGAAGTACAACAGCAGAAGCTAAGAACAAAACTAAAAAAACTGATACTGAATGTATCCAATGCAAAAAAGCTTTTAGTTTTTCATGATATAACGCCTGTCATTATTTTTTTTTTAATTTCAATTTTTGTCATTTTTTACATAATAATAAATAAGTACAATAAATGAGTTTGTTTCATTTTAGTTGAAAAAACTACTTGCCACTTTAGATACCCCTTGGAAATGTCCCTTGGACTTTGTGCAGTTATTTTTTCACATTAATTGTTCATATGTGTAAGCACAAAAATCTGTAAAATTTCAAAACGTTTCAAATTGCTATGGAAGTTTGAC
>NJDC01008003.1:119060-135560 GCA_002245475.1 Calephelis virginiensis | reverse complement strand
AATTTTGTTCAATGAAAGTACACAAACGAAATAATCATGAAGAAATTAGTGTATTGTGTATTACCTCGCTGCTGCAAAATGTCACTATATGAGCTTGAATAACGAAGCCACCGCTTTACTCAAGACCCTGACATGACTTTGTATATAGTGACTTATGACTGTTAAAAAAAAATCGGAAGACATGGCAGCATGGCTTAAAAGTAGTCTTAGCCGCCTGCAGAAAGAGGCAAATTAACTAATAATAGAGAAAAAAAAGTTTCATTTATGTGTCAGTTAGGGTCATCGTTCAAAATGGCGCTACGACCAACGTTTCGTTATACGTAGATTTTTAAGCGTGGTATGAACTATTGACACTTTGAGTGACACGTGAGTGACACTGAAAGTTGTCACTGTCAGTTCTGAACATTGACTTCTAAGTATGAAGGGTAGAGGTAAGGAGCGCACACTCATATTATAACCTTTTGACGCTTGGCGGGCGACCATTTTGTACTATTTGTACTGATTCTTTAACCGCAACCGCCGGCCGCGCGATAATCAACCGCCAAGTTTGCGGGCGATAATTTAAACCGCTGCGGCTGCGGGACCGCAAAAATTACCCGTTTCGTGAGTTGTGAAATAAAATCGCAAATCAGCGACCGCCACGGGCGCGGGTAAAATCACTCCATGAGTTCTGTTTCTAAATCTATAAATAGAACTATTTACGTAATGGTCTGGTTGCCGTACCGCTATTCACCACAGAACAACAGCTGTAGTACTCCAACCATACGCTGCCTCCACACAATGGGCCATGATGGCTCATGACCGACGTTCACGATTGTGTAGAGGGCGTAATCGCCCGTGAGCGGCCATGATGGATTGTAATCGAGCGTGATTGCCACAGTGTCGGGTTTTCGGAAAGGAAATTCGGGCCATGATCGACGGCGCGTCCACACAATTGTCGATATTTGTCGGTAGTGTAATATTGGGGCTATTGCATTTAAACTTTTTAATATTCTAGATTTCTTATTAAGATATTTAGAATATCGCAAACAACAAATTTACATTTATCATATTTGATATTTTCCATCGTCGGCGTTTGGTAAAACTTCCAAATATTCATATTTTTAAAGAAAAGAAACACTTGTACTGTTTTACTTATCACTTATAATTTATTACTTTGTAATTAGTAGCCGTAGCCGGTAGGCTACTAATTACAAAGTAATAAATTATAAGCCGTAGCCGGTAGGCTACTAATTACAAAGTAATAAATTATAAGTGATAAGTAAAACAGTACAAGTGTTTCTTTTCTTTAAAAATATTACATTAATCACTTTGTCTATATTTTTTAAGGGTTAAGTAGACGTTAATAACAAAAACTAGTGAGTAGTGTAGTTTTTTTCGGTCAAATTAGTATTATTTACCTGATTTAAATTGTTAGTAGGTTAAAATTTATTTGACGAGTTTTTTAACGGATAATTCCAACAATTTGCTCGGCTTGAAACTCTTAAACACAAACCTTGTAGATCCGTGAAAACAGATTCGCGGTAAGAATATTCTCTCGGGCCAATTATGATACAAAAATGTTTAGAACTTTTTCATTGATTTGAAAATATATATACAGGAGTAGAATCTGCAGCTTTCTCCTTTTTTTAGTCGGTCAAAAACTGATATAAGCTAGTCGAGCCGAAACATATTGGAATATAATAGGATTGATAGGCTATGAGTTAGGGGTTTAGGCTAAATGAAATAGAGAAAATATAGTTGTTGCCGATTTATACTGACTAGAAATTTATAGTCGGAATTTAACATTTCATCTTTAGTATTGCAGTCAGCGTTAGATTGTTAGAGAGGCAGCCTAGATTACAATAGACATTTCATCTTGAAAATAAGTAGCAATTACAGCGTGATATTGTAGTTTATAATATGTAACAATATTTCACAATTTTTTTAAGTTAAAACACAATAAGGAAAGAATGGGAAAAGGTCAAAAGACACTAAAACGCATTAAACATTCAATACGCAATTTTATTTGCAATTTACAAACTTAAATCGCGTTATAACTTTGTTTTAAATCTTGTGTCATTTGTAAACTTAAAGTTTGTCGATAGCTACTAATGCAAGCAACAGCCGTCTTTTAAGTATTTAACTGTTGCACTCAGATTTAATTAAAGTAACGGACACTTCTTTCAATGTCTTTCAAGCGCAATCACAGGTGGTCTTCATTCAATTCATAACTAACATTCAATAAACGATATCAGTACATTACTTGAAATATCACCGCCTTTAAATTCTGAAGTCTTATAAAACCGAACTGATGACGGTAAATCAAGTTCGCATTGATTTGATTACTTTTAAATAGACGTTTTTTTTGGCATAGACTTAGGCTGGATTTCACAATTGAATTTTAACGAGATCAACGTAAAAACATGTTGAGATTATTGCCAAGAGCGTCAGTCACGCCAATTCTAGTTTATAAAAAATTCGTTGCTGAACACATTTGTAAATATTTTATTGTTAAACTATTTTCAATAATAAGCAGATACGTAGAAAATGAGAATTTTGTCAATGCTAATTTTAATTGCAGTAGCTTAACAGAATTAGAACCGATAGTTATATTAGCAACTTATTAGTATAACTAAACTTGGTTTTCAATTTAATATGGTCTGTAAAATCAGCCTTTAGTGGGCAACAAAACAGTGCTAAGTAAATCTTCTGATTACTACAGTTACTACAAAATTGTAATCTGATTTTGTACACCATAATATTGTTCGGTCGGTTCATAAATATAAACTGCATTGCATTAATTACTTCGGAAATATTTTTTTTTACAAATCATCAACCAAACAAAATTATTTTGCAATTGTTTGCTCAATTCTGACATTAACATTTTTTAATTATCTGCAGTAGCGGGGCTCTATGACACAAGTATTTTTTAATTATTACAGAAATACCCACTTTATTTTTAAAAAATAGGTGTTGCGAAAGCTCCAACATTACCTTTCTGGAAATAGCTACCATACAATTTTGTAACTAAATTTAAATAGATCGAGACGTCCGTCTCGTACGGCTGCCAATGCACAAATGAGTACTGCTCGATTGTGTGGACGGTAGCGCAATCATAGAGGCGATCATCCCACATTCTATCACGGGCCATCATGGCCTATTGTGAAGAGGCGGCGATAGACTCCAACCTTCTCACTCATAAAATTGAATTTGTGCAAATGAAAATGCTGAAATTTTTGATTGTAGAAAATTTAAACCAACTAGGGCACCGACTTTTGGGTGTAAATAAAAAAAGTATTGAGTATTACGAAAAAAAAATTAAAATTAAACTATATTTCTATTCGCCTACGTATAGCCCAATAGCAATGAGATAGTATAATTTCAATAATTTTTAGACACAAGAATGAGGAACTTTGCCAATAATTGAATTACAATTGATTTGAAATAAAATTATTGGAAACCCTAGAGCCCCGGAGATGTACTAGGCTGTATTAAATGAAAACGATTGTTTATCTTAAAATTAAAATAAAATCTAGAGCTAAATTGGCACTGGCACGAGTTTAGCGCAACTTTCGTATAAAAAATGAAAAAAATTAGTTTCCTATGTTTTTTATTCGCCCAAATTATATGACACTAGTTGCCTTATATCTGAATGCCTTAATAGACTTACTTTAAAATTATACGGGTTACACCTTTTCAAGTAAACTTCCTACAAAATTCGGGTTTGTTATATATCTGTTATATATGGAAGTGCCGCCTCTTATTATATAGTATTTATATACTCTTTGACTGACACCTTTACTCCATTGATCTCTATATTATTCCTATTTCTATGGGGCTTACCCACTTTTAAGCTCCAGAATTTGCTATTAGCGAAAAATATAACCAAGAATGCCACTAGGTCTATTTCGTTGAAGTGAACTTAGTTACATCATAATGCATATATATTACGTGAATCGGGAAAGTAAAATTTATTTATTACACTGAAAAAATCTTTGTAACTTTTCAGAATCACACGACTTAATTTATTCCCAATTAGTCCAAGTATAATTTGTCGACAAAACAATGCAATAGTATGATATTGTATTAGCTTTATTTGCAAATTTGTCGCATTGTTTAGCAAAATTTAGACAAATCAATAATCACAGATGAAAAGTAAAATTATGCTTTAGTCAATTGAATGTGATGAAAATTTTTTTACATCATAAAGTACTATAGCTGGGTAGTTTTGGCAGAGATCATCAGAGTAAATATAAGTAGACATCACCGTATAAACAAATGTATGTACTATGTATATACGTATGTGTGTTTTTTGTTTGTAAATTTAATCATGTTAGAACTCCTCTTATATTTTTCAAAAAAATCTAAAACATGAAAATTGGCAACCCAATGGTTTCAATGGAGCATGGGTGTTTTTTTTTTTTATAGAAGAGGAGGCAAACGAACAAGTGAGTCACCTGTTGGAAAGTGATCATCTCCGCCCACGGACATCCACAACACCAGGAGTATCACAGATGCGTTTGCCGACATTTAAGGAATGAGTACGCTCTTTTCTTGAAGGTTCCTAAGTCATAATAGTTTTTGAATACCACCCTCGGTAACTGATTCCACAAAGGTGTTAAGCGGGGTAAGAAATATCTTCGGAATCGCACAGTTGTAGATCGCCACGCATCAAGATGATGTGCATGATACCTTAAGCTCTGACGCGATGTCCGAAGGTAGAAATCATCAGCTGGCACCAAATAACTCCTCATAGCATTCCCCATGATAGATGCGGTAGAGAACACTGAGTGACCCAACATCTCTACGTAACGCCAAGGAATTAAGCCGATCGATAATTGACGAGTCATTGAAAATTCGAGTTGCTCTACGTTGAATGCAATCAAACGAAAGGAGCTGGTACTGTGGAGCCCCTGCCCAGAGATAAACACAGTACTCCATATGTATAGTATATATGTAGTATATATGTATAGTATATGTATAGTTGTAAGCGATGGGTCGGCTCAAAAAACTGTCTCACTTTACTGAGCACACCAATCTTTTCGAGGCTACTTCTTCAGATGACCACGAAATTGAACTTCACTCGAAATGTCAACGCCGAGTATATCAATGCAGGCTGTGGCAGTTAGGGAAACGCTCTCAAATCGTGTGATTGCGGCAAAGGTAGTCCTTTAAGCGGAAAACGCGCAAACTTGCATCTTGCTAGGGTTAAATTGCAGTAGATTCTGCTGACCCCAAAACGAAACTTCAGACAACAGATTGTCAATTATAGACACAAGTTGGTTCCGGCTCTCGATGACATGTTACCGCGATATATTATGTCGGCCAAAGTATAAGGCTTCCCCAGTAGTGTCGTCTGCATAGCAATGAGTGTCACTAATTTGCAACATTTCATTGATATGCAAAAGAAACAAAGTAGGAGAAATCACACAGCCTTGGGGAACGCCAGCATTGACAGGTTTGGACTCCGAGCATACACCGTCGACAATGACCTTGATGCTACGTGCCGTCAAAAAACTAGTGATCCATGTACATAATTTCTCAGGGAGACCGTAATAAGCAAGCTTCGATAGAAGCGCCTTGTGCCACACCCGATCAAAGCTTTCGCTATGTCCAAACTGACAGCCAATGCTTCTCCCTTGCTTTCGACTGCTTGCACCCATCGGTGTGTTAAGTAAACACAAAGTGTCCGCGAAAATCACGTAAACAAAATTAAATTATAATAAAAAAAATAAGTAAGCCCATATGTGTGTCTGTGTTTTGTAAAGTCTGGTGCTGGCCATATAGATTGTGTGTTTTTCCACTTAGATAGCTCAATATTTTCAGATAAAGTAAATACTTACTGTGTGGTGGTCCCGTACCTGACGTTGACTACATAAGTCAAGGAATATAAATAGGTACCTACTCTTTCTAAAGAAGTCGTGAAAAACGATTGAAAGCCATATTTATAAAAGAAGAAGAAGTTTTTATAGATAAAAAATATTACAACATTTAATATACCAAAGACATTTTCTTCAAAATTGTTTCAATTTACGCATTGAATTTTGTATTTAATAGACATTTATGACTATGAAATTTATAATTAATTGAACAAATTACAATGTATCAATGGAAAACTTGAGTAGTGAAGAAATGAGAAATTCGAAATACTAGTAACGTTTGGCTAAATCAGCATTGATTTCAATTGAAAAAAAATTTGTTGCGTAAGTTGAAACGTAGCTCAGGGCAGCGACTAGTCAGTCGGCCTCGATGACGGAATGTGTGAAATTTTAATATGGTGATGAAAATTGTTTTCTCAATTCTGTTACTAGAACTATACTTTGGTGCTAATTTTCGATTTTAATACCAAACATATGTATCAGGTCGTATGACAGTGATAAATTTAATTCTTTTTTTTGCTCCGAGGATCCAGTTTCTCGAACGTGTTATGTTGGATCATTGACATTGTTTCATTGTAAAATTTTGTTCCATCGTGATTGTTATGTTTGAGTTTGTACTATGTGCTTTAGCTTTAACTAGTAAATGGATTAGGTATTTCTGATGTTTTCTTATCCATGGAGAGGCACGAGAGGATACGTACCAACATGGAGGCCACCGATACCGTGGACACCAAACAGGTGAGCCCTACATAATAATAATCGCCGGTTGCCAACACTTATACCTGTTTCTCACACATGTTTTCGTTTAGTGTGAAATATCAAACTTCTAGTAGTAAAGTGAGTTTCAAAATTTTATAATTTTAATACTCATTACTGCTTAATTTGAAATAAGTTAACAGTTATAGTATTTATTTTAAATTAATTTCATATATTTAATGGTATCAAATATAAAACCTAATTGGATTTTACTTGAATTAGATTGTGTCACCTTTAAATCACACTAAACATATCAAGGCAAAGTGTGGGTGAAGCCAACTTCTGCCCACACTCCTTCAGAATAAATTATTGTTATTAGAACATTGTTATGAGGCGAACACACCATATTAGCTTGAAATATGTAAACTGCCTTTGTACAGTATCTACATATTTAAGGAGTTCATGCAAGCTGTGTTTTGGCTCTCTAATACAATTATACATACATGAGTGCATATTATATGAATCTGTGCTTACATTAAGATAATTGCATTTGTTTTCGCTTACAGAATTGTTAAGTTTGGTCTGATTAACTACGATTAATTTATGATGTGTTATTACTTTTGAATTATGTGGCTTATATTACCTAATAAATGAACACATTATATAGTTATCTACTGCAAATCACTTGCTACCACGGTTTTTATTAATTATTTGTTGTGATGATTATCATGACATTTCATATTTGAAGGGTTGGGTTTGAGAATGGTGAAATAATTTTTGAAAAAAAATCAGTTGAACTGTTCTCGAACTCAACCCTTCATTTATGCTGGCTTAAAAGTTATTCTTTGATTTATACATGTTAGATCCATATGTGCAGTAAATTGTGTATGAAGATTGCTAAAACAATATTTTATATAAAGATATCTATCACTTTTAACCTTTTCGAATAAATAAAATGATAGACTTGTAAATGACATAAGTTTACTGAGTACTGGTAATATACAGATAGCTGTAGCAGTATTACTATTACAAAAACCATTGATATTATGACAATATGAATTGTATGGCTACTGCCATATGGTATTGCAGTTTACAATAGGTTGGTAACCTTTTCCATGTTGGTGTGGATACTTTGTGTGGAATAGACCACTTACCTCTATGCCTGGCAGATCACAGGTGATAGACTGATGAGCATTGTGCAGCAACTTGCCCAGGTAGGGATCTTGCCTTTTCATTTTTGCTATCATAATGACAATGTTATGTACCCATCAGAAGGGAAATCGGTAGATTTGCACAGTAAACCTAACACCCCAGTCACAAGACTCTGTTCTAAAAGACTCTCTTACCATTAGATGAGCAGTGCTCTTGTGCTCTGTCTTAAAATACTCTTATTCTCATTAGTCATCACCGAACTTTACCACCTACCTATTAAAGGAAATATGTTATTGTAATCATTGAATGTCTACTAATATTGCAACATTTGTTTACTATTTTTAAAAATGAATTCCACTCCATATGAAGAGATCATCTAGGTTACCTTACCTATTTCCTGTCTTGATGACAGTGTCATATTCCATTCCGGAGGTTGGGACTTAACAATTAGTCTAACACCAGGCCAGAAGACAGCAACTCACCTACAATGTCTATTGTCTTTATAGGTCAGGGCTGTCTCTTACCATCAGGAGAGCTTTATGCTTGTTCCCTTTCTTATCACATAAAAATACTGATAATTTCTTACTACATGCATAATTAAAGTTAAGTAATTATTTCTTCTGTGACGGTTTTAAATGTAATGCTCACTTATTTATAAATTACAATATTATATCACAGTAATTCATTAATATGCTTATTATTACATAATGCATACTTATCTCTTGCTCATGTTAGGTAAAATCTCACATTTCTTTTTGTGCTTGTGTCAGTTACTTATATTATGTCTGTCCTTTAGAAATGGCAAGAGTTTTTGGAAAACCCATATTATAGAGGATTTCTTTTATGTATGAACTAATTAGTTTCAAGTTAAAATAAATTAATTAATATCCTTGGACAAATTACAAACATTAATCTAACCTCAGCATAAGCAAAATATAATATGCTTGTGTTACGGGTGTGAGTTAACTGTAATTAAATAGATACCAGCATAGATTTAATAAAAACTTGGACCTGGGAATACAGAGATCTATGTTCACTTAAATGTCTGCCTCCATCAGGTATCAAATCCAATCCTCGACATTAGTAGGTGGAGTTACGTATGTAAATAACCTCTGGTGAAATAAAGAAACAGATTCTGAAATTGTTGCTTGGCAAAATAGTGATCTAAGCAACTCAGGGCAAATAATACACTGGTTGTGGTTGAAGGAGATATTTTTATTAAGGTTGAAAAACTGTATAAATTAAACTTCAAGGGAACATTTAGAATAAAGTGATGGTTTTGTTAAAATAATAATACTTACACTTCCGGAGAAAGAAAATTAGATGCATTAAGTAGATTGAATTAAATGTACACCTTTAATCTTTGGTATGCTGCGACTATAACGTGGCAGTATAACTGAGTTGCGCGGATCCATGTTCCGGCATGCAAACAATTAATTTCAATAATTATCATTCCCTTACGGACCATACAGTTGGATGCACCTTCTTAGATACATATTACTGAAATCTCTTCAGATGTTGGTGTATGAAAAACAAAACACACCCTTCTCTTCCTAATGGAAATGATATGTATAAACTTAATTATTTGATAATAAATGCATTTTGTACTCTTTCTATTATGTGTATGTATAGAAAAAACCTAAGTGGGAGAAGTTGTTGAAAAACATAGTTATTTCAAGTAACTTTCTCATAATTTATTCTAAAACAAAAGTGTGCTTGTATATGTAATACAAAATAATATACTCTGGGCATTTTAGTTATTAGGCCCTTACAATTTCTAAGTCAACATTGAGACATTTAGACTCTGGTCTAGCGGTCTGGCGTCGGACTTGAGTTCTTGAGGTACCTGGTTCGATCCCAGGTCGGGCTACTAAAACATTTTTTTCTATTTTTTAGTAGCCCGATCTGGGATTATACATTTTCTTACAAAAAAAAATGTTGTCCTGGATTGGATATGTGCCTGGTTGGCGATAGGCTTGCCACCTGTCACATTGACACTTAAGTGTATTTGGCTAGTTGTGGGTACATGAAAATACTTTTTTTTTAGAATAATTAGAATTAAAAAGCATAATAATTTAGTTATGCCTAAATTTTTTTTAGAACAATTAATTGAATAAAAACCATACAAAAGGCACTTGCAATGTGTTTATATGATACTGAAATCTATCACCAAACTGGAATAAGGCCACACACCAATAAGATCTGGTGAAAGAAACTCAGCAGGCTTCTTTCTTTTTCTTTTTATTTTACATGTATGCAAATAAAGTATTAATACATTATCTTTATTATATAAGAGATTGATATAAAGTTCAAATAATTCTAAGCACTCTTATTTGCTAAATATTCGGCAAAATATGATAGCATTTTTCATATTACTTATTTCAATTTGATACATTTTTTAAATTTATTTAATGGAAGGTCTTTTATATAAACGGAAACTTTTTTGTAAAAACTAAAAGATTAGCTCGCTCTGTGGGGACGAGACACATCACGCAGCAATTTGTTTTTATTCCTAGTATTAATACAGTGTATATCACATTTTTCTTAAATTCACTTATATTCTTGTGAACATATGTATCTTAAAATATTAAAGATTGGAGAAACTCTTGGCCTTAATAACTAACTAATTCCCTGAGAGTAAAATTCAAAGAAAATAAAAATTATGTATGGCTCTCGTATTTATTGTTTTTATATGTGTTTATATATTATTTTTGTAGTACATATTTAAAATAAATTATTGTTGATAATAAATAAACTATTTGACACATTTGATTTATATTTACAAATTATAAATCAAATATATTAAAATAAATTGAGTTTTTTCATTTGTTTACTTGAACATGCAAACCTCTGGAACTGCCAACCTGAATTAAAAAAAAATGATTTCATTAAGTAATTTCTTGAGAAAGATCTCGAACTTTCCGTCTTATATGTATACAATTACGCTAAGACCTTTAAGTATTGTGTTAGTGCAAGTAAAACCGCTGGAAATGACTAGTGTACATTTTTTTAAATAGCAAAATATGGATAATTTGATCGATATTTCCAAACAATTAGACAAATGGAATGTAACATTCCGCGCGAGAGGCTTGTTCAATGCTGATATCTTGTTTGTCGTCAAACAATATTCAAACGACTTGGTAGGGGGGCCGAGATAGAAGCTAGACGCGACGCAGTTTGAACGCGTCGGGCGCGCAAGACGCCGCGCGCGCACCTATCGCCCTCGAAGTGATCGTGAGCCTCCAGTGCTTGTGTGGTGTGTGAAATATGGTAGCTATGGTCGCATCAGCCTCTGGATTCGGCACCTTGCGGCGGTTCCTCAGTGCCCCAGGGGGTCAGGATGTCGAAAATGCTAGTGTTGTACCCAGCACTTCAGTAGCAGACTCGGTAAGCCTAATTAGCGAATCTGTTACAATGTCGATACTTTATTAAATGTGTTTTGAATGCTGATAGTGACATCATTTCTCTTTCTCAATTCTCATGTTGTTTATTTTAAAAGCAACTCATTGTAAAAGAGACGAGGTTCATAAGGTAATTTGACTGACCCATAAATTTGTCGTAAAAATAACGGTAATCTTTTATTTATTGTCTTGTCGCGTTAGCGTTGTAATAAGATTAATTTGAGCGAAGAAATCGTATTAAAAAATAATTTCACGACTTATAGCATAGAAAGTCATACTCTGCTTTTAATTGACCATCAAATGAGAGAATTATTCCGAAAGCATTCAGGCTTTATGAGATACTTTTATAACGTACAACGGAGATAAGTCACACGTTTCTTCTATCGCTGGAACGTTTCGGGACATTTTTGTCGTTAAAAATATTCAGGACAGCCATCAGTTAAAACCGTCCAGTTAGGTCAACAACCTGAACTTCCTCTATACTTCGCTGGTTTTTAACATCGATCGGTTCTGGCCTTGGCGGCACCACATGGTTCTGCCTATGTATATTTACAGTTATGATGTCATCTTCATATGCTGAGGATATCGCAGGACGGCCAAGGTTAGGTCATCAGACCGTAGCATCTTGAGACTCACGGCTCGTTGGTTTTTATCCGCGAAAGGAGCTCGAGTTATGGCTACCGACCCAAATCGTTCTAGCGCGTACTCTCTTCTTACCTTTCCAATGTTTTCGCTGGTAAATTAAATTTAAATTGCTGTGCTTATTTGCTTAAAAGAAATTACCAACTCTTGTGAAAGAAATTTTTAATTTATGCCGAACGTTATTATAGTGAATATTGTAACGTTTTGTTTTTAGTTCAAGTTACGTTGAAAAATGTACTATTATTAAAAGTTTATTTATTTTTTACTGATTGATTCAAACTTACATTTTCACTGAGTTCCTGGGTTGTTTTAACATTTAATTGAAGCTGCTATTGGTAAAGTGATAGCTGCAATCTGTATGACAATCTCAATTGAAGTTTCTCAGTTGAAGAAGCTTTTGTATTTCAACGCAATTTGTAATTCTTTCAACGCAATAGTAGGTATCGGACAGAAGTAATTATTCCACTTCTGTCCGATACCTACTTTTTGTTAGCACTAACAGAAGTTTAGTATAAATTTTGATATGAATTTCACCCGTAGGTTGTATATTTCGCACAATTTTGTGAAACTCTCACTACAAACGGTGTATGAAACAAGATTTAATTTTTTGTATTTGGGAGTCTCAGTTTACGTAGCCTTATTGATTGCCTATGCTGCCATATTGACAGTGTTCGTCATTATCTTGTTCCTGTAGTTGTGAAACTTGATGTGGTATTTCTTATGATCAAGGGATATGTACAGTATCTTGTTTGTCTATACTAAAAACAATGTTTCTTGTAATTTTTTATTTACATATGTTCACGCCAAGTCCCTAACGAGGATGGTTTAGAGTATACATAGGTGCCGAATGTCACTATCCATGCTGACCTGCCTAACTTCCTCTACATTCATTCTTTCAAAAGCGTTTAAGTTTTTAATGTCGTATCTAATGGAATTACTCGATCCTCCGAGCTATCATCATGTTGTTAACGAGCTTGACCAAACGTAGTGTTGCAATACATTCCACGATATGTCTGGTTACCGTTACCGTGGATTATAGTGTTATGGAAATACGTCTGCTGGAATTTGCGGCCCTCAGCGTGATAGCGGTTTGTTTCCGTTTTAATAGCCGTGGATTAGGTAGATACGACATTTTAATAAAGGTGACACCAATGACAATATACCTAATATTTACTAAACTCTGATGATACTAAGTAATTAGTAATAAAGTTTTCTTAAATTGCCTTTTTTAACGAAGTATGAGAAACAGCACCTACAAACTACAAAGTCTGGTGTCCACAGGCTGCGGTTATCACTTGCCAGCATATGAGACGTAAGCTTGTCTTTTGCCATAAAAAAACTTAAACCGAACTTACTTATTACACCAATCGAGAAAAACTCATAAGAAAATTGCAAAGCCCTCCTGAAACTTCGACTTTGTCAGATTATTCCACTAAAACGATGGGGCCGCGACGATTCTACGCCAAAAACACGTCAAAGATTTAATCAGACGGAAAAATAAATGGGTCTTTCAATGTGATTATCCATAGGCTTAAAATGGCTTTACCGTGACCTCTAAACCATCTTATTATTGGATCTAGTTGCGGTGTGACTGGATCAACTCTATGTATATTCAGATATTTAAATTACAACAAGATGCTAATATGTACGGAACCTGCATTCCAATGTCGTGGTAATGTATTGCTGTTTTTGTTTATGCATACAAAATCGTAAGCTGTGACTGTATGTGGAACACTACTGTATACAATATTACTACTACTATAATAAATAAATATAGACTTTGTGGTCTAGTGGTCCGACGTCGGCCTTGACTTCTTGAGGTCCCGGGTCGTGCAATAAAAAATGATTAGAAAATACATATGTATTTTTAGTTTTCTAATAAAAACAACGTTGCCCGGGATTAGATCTGCCCGTTTGGCAATAGGCTTGCTGCCTATCACATTGTGGTACTAAGTGTCGGCCACTCGTGGGTGACCAGGTTGTGCCTCTGTCTACCTATTGGGGGATAAAGGCGTCAAGATTCTTAACTATATCATATAGTGTTGTTAGGTTGCTGGTAAACATGATTTTTAAAAAATTTTGTTTTTTTTTTTATAAAAACCTACGAAACCGTATATTGATCGAGCTTCCACTATTTGCAGTCGACCGTGTTACGTAATAAAGATTGATCCACAAACATACGACATTAATATTTGATACGTGATGCCAAAACTTTGGACCCCTTTTTACGAAAAATGCGCTGACTGAGGAGTATGAAATTTGGCACACTTATAGTTTATGTGTAGGAGAAGTGCAGAACGTTAATATTTTTCAATAATAATGCTTATAAAGTACATTAAATCAATAAATAAAACATTACCCACACTACCATGCATTTGACACACACAAACAAATATATTGATGATAACGATAGAAGATCACAGATAGCGCACTAAAAAGTTTGGAAACACAATAGTTGGTCTTGAGAAATGAAGATGGCGTTCTTATCAACAAGATATTAAAATTTATTATGGTCGAATTTCGGCCAATGGGCGACCACTAGTTGAAATTGTGGAATCGAAGTAAAATTTAAATTATGACACGAAACTCGAATTCACGAATGGTTTTTGGAAATTTCTTCAAATCAATCAATGTTTCAAACCCAATAGGGAATGAAAATTTGTCTAAAAATGTTGTCAAATTCGCAGTTACCCGATCGCGAGTGAATCTGACACTCGGTTAGTATAATATGTTCCACGCATGTAAGCTTCTTTTTGACCTCTACGAAAAAAGAGCGTTGTTATAAGATTGACGTGTCTGGCATCAGAACTTTGAACGGATGGTCTGCATAATCGAGATGCGTCTTAGCCACATTACATATATTGTATATGTTTTGTCGGGGGTTATTTCACTTTTTTTAATTTTAGGACAGTTAGCTCGGGAGAGCTAAATAATAATAATATACGAAGGTGATTATGTCGCTTCTACCAAAGAGCATTAGAAGCAAGCCATGATTACCTTGTGGTACCAATCCGTTGTATGCAATGTGTATTCTAGTTTCCTTGTTTACCGTTTATGGATGTACTCAATACCGCTTAACTGCGGAGTTGTCAACAAATGAGGTTTTATTTTTTTATTTTGTATGTTTAATATACATATTATATCTAAATTGTTTATCGTTTTTCCTAAGTCTTATTTGAATGTAAGATGGATGTTTTGTAACAGATTAAAACCATCCCGTTGTATGAACGTATATTAATTGCGATTTACAAATGTTGTTTCTGATATAGATAAGCATTAGTATATTATTGAGGAGTTTTGAAAATTAGGTGTACCATTTCCAGTAAAGTATCTTATGCCCATATCCCCGAAGCGGTAGGTAGAGTCACAACCAGGGTATCCACGACACGACGAAGACACAAGTCCTACAATGTGATAGGTGGCAAGCCTATAGGCCACCGAGTATCCTAGTAGTTTAGTGAAAGCCCCGTTATCATATAGAAAACTAGTACTGTGGACAATAGGGTGAGTGTGTGGGCGGTGGGTATGCCATTATCTAAAACAAAGAAAATTATATTTTAAGAAACTGAAATCACTGATTTTAGTTAATCATATTTAAAAAAAGTATCTTCACGCCCATATCCCCGAAGAAGTAGGCAGAGGTACAACCAAGACACCCACGACTAGCCGAAGACACTAAGTCCCACAATGTGATTGGTGGCAAGCCTATCGCCAACCGGGCACATTTCCAATCCCGACCAACATTTTTTTTTAAATTTAACGCTCGAAGAACAAGAAGGAAAGGAAAGGTTAGGGGACGAAAAATTGTATGAAAATTGTAACTATTCTGACGAAGTCGCAGACAAACAGCTAGTATTATATCTCCATGTATAGAAATGTGTAAAGGTATAAAATGATTCTCTACAACTTTCACTCGTTTTATTTAACCTTTGTATGTACCAAAAACCGGTCAGAATACATATTGTGCTTCAAAATGTGGTCTGCTTTGTCGGTTTGATTGTACTGTTCAATTTTGTTTTATATAACTCGTATACGGTCCGATTTGATGTTACCGTGAAATGACATTCTTCGTCCTTCAACTTCGACTCTAAGACTCGTTATTATGGGAACGAAGTCGTCTGGCCAAGTTTTTTAAATGTCGTTTTGGTTTAAGATTTGGTAAGTTTTTTACAAGAAAACCTTCAGAAAGGACCACTTTGATGACATATTGAAAATATTGCCGTATCTCTTTTTTCCTTTTCTTGCCTTTATATTATGTTGAACACTTTACACAGTATTCTATAAAACTAGAATAATGAAAGTAACTCTTACAGAATGTAAGCCATTTCAGTACGTAACAGGTTTATGGTGCTACATTTTTTTTGTTATTATAATGTTAAAAACCTAATTTAAAATTGTTAAATTAGCTGTGTTTTTATTACACGCTTTTTATTAGCTTCACCTGTATGTTTGTTTGTAACCGACTTCTTTGGGCGCGATTTTGACCCACTTTAAACGTCCAGATTTCGTTCAAACTTTGTAGATTTATTGAGGGCCGATGACAATACACTAATTTGATAAAATTATTCCATTTTTTAATTTGCAAAATATGATTTTTGTTAATTTATATAATTTCCATCTATAGTCGATAAGGTCGATAACTTAATTTTAATTTTTTACAATTTTTCTTACAGTCGATAAGACAGGACTTGATGTTTATTTAAATTTCCAATAATTATCTTTAGCCGTTTTCTCTAATATTGACAAAT
>NJDC01008003.1:93183-118904 GCA_002245475.1 Calephelis virginiensis | reverse complement strand
CACAGCATTTGAGTCACCTCCGTTAAATTTTTGGATCATTTCTCGGCACCAATCAACACGGCGGAGTTTTTGAGCCTCGGTCAAATTATGCGGTATCCAGCAGGCACAAACCTTCCTGACCGCTAAATGTTCATGGAGGATTTTGTGCACTTGACTCATACCTATGCCTAGACTTGTCCGAATCTGCTGATAGGTCACTCTTTTGTCAGTCTCTATCATACGCCGCACAACACTGATATTGTCTTCAGTCGTCGCTGTAGAAGGCCGTCCCTCACGCAAATCATCGGTGAGATTAGTTCGACCACGTTTGAATTTAATAAACCAGTTGTAAACTGTGGCACGAGATAGGGCTTCATTGTGAAAAGCCAATCGTAGTCTATCATAACTTTCTTGTTGACTTATATGACATCGAAAGTCATAAAAAATCATTGCACGAAAATTTTCTCGGCTTAAATTCATTCTGACGTGCACAGACAATTTTCCCGCCAAATCGTAAAACAAATGACAAATGAATGAAATGTATACTCAATATTATTGGTAAAGAGTTCTATTTTCAAAATTTAAACTTATTTTTTTAATATAATGCTTTAAGGTTGCCAGTTCTAAAAACTTTCAGTTTGGCCCTCGTATTGGAAGGTAAACAAACAGACGGATTTCCTGATGGTAAGAAGTTCACGCCGCCTAGAGACACCAAAGGTAATGGTGCGTTGCCAACCTAAAGCCAAGATGTAAGGCCTTGAGAAAAATTAAATGTATCGGCTACCTTACCCTCCGAACCGGAACACGTCAACGGCAAGTGCTGACTTTATGGCGGCAGGAATAGATGAGGCCGTAGTGCCCATCCGGGCGACTTAAGTTGCTTTTACGAGCTGCCTGGCAGGAAGGCAGATGGTCTAGATGGTCAGCAAATAAGCCTGGACCAACCAACTTACGTTTTTTTTTGTTTTTCTAATGAGACGTGGCCTGAACACAGTACAAAGCAGAAAGTCTTTTGTTTCGTGTTTAATTTGCACATGGTGTGATCCATGGCCGTTGTGAAAAGGGTAGCTCAAGGTGAGAAACGTGTGTTCGCGTGTGCAAAAGTTGACGCGAAGTATTTGAAACCACCCAAAAAACCGGTTTATTTTATTTAGCTATTTTTAAAAGACTTCTGATATCCGTAGTAGGTAGGTACTTTACCTACCTATTACGGATATCACACTGTACGAGGGCCAAACTGAAAGTTTTTAGAACTGGCAACTTAAAAGCATTATATTAAAAAAATAAGTTTCAATTTTGAAAATAGAACTCTTTACCAATAATATTGAGTATACATTTCATTCATTTGTCATTTGTTTTACGATTTGGCGGCAAACTGAGAATACACTTGCACTGTTTCACTTATTGAAATATTAAGTAAAAGTTTTTTAAGCATAACGAACATTAGCATAACTCTAAGGTCTAAGGAATTGGCTTCTAATGAATTCCTATTAAGCGCATTAGTAGCCGTTAACAGTTTTTTTGTTAAACAACGGTTGAGAAAACCCAGTAATCGAAACGCTTACAAGTTTACACCGAACTTATGTTAAACACCTGTTATAAAAAGATAAATCATAAATTAAAATTGATTGGCGTTTCAGAAACTGTATGTTAGTCCTGCTTCATACATAACGAAAATGAGACTAATTACCATCTACGGGTCTACATGAACGGGTCACTGTATAATTCCTTACCATCAGCTACGACTATTGATGTAAAATGAACGTCACACGATTTGTGGAGTTTTGATTTTACAATGAACATGGCGTACAATTTACAACAGGGCAGTAATGCGGTTCCGCGCATATTTCCGCCCACAGTGGACTTATATGGCAAAGGTCTCATTGCCGAATGCCAAACTCTGTCATCTATGTGGTTTATAGTATTTCTTAATCGTTACGTTTGATTGATTAATATTATCTGTTATCTCTGAATCCGTTCAAATATAAATCAATTATTACATGATGTCTAATCATAATTTTATGATGGATTTGGTTTATTTGCCATAAAGTTTTATTTTCTGGCCGTGTTATCTCAATGAGCGTGTGCAATAAAGTCAAATACGCTGATGTACCTTATTGAGTCCAAAATTCGCTATAGTTAACTTTAAAATATCCGTTCTAAATTTTTTATTTCGATAAAAATTTTAAAGAGGTGATTTCTTACTATATCAAGAAATTGGCGCGAATATATAAATGTTTAAATAAAGTTAATTACCGTAACGTGTTACTTATAAACGTTATTATAAATTTAAAGTCTACGCTTAGGATGCTAATTGCAATTTTCAGTAGTTTTTATTATGTACGACCCAATAACAGCATACCGTTCTCATCTCTTAAGTCAGTCTTTACCAAAGTGGCCGATAACGACCCATTGTGGGTGCTGGTCGCTGGAAGCCTAGAGGGGGCAGTGAGGTAACCTAAAAAAGTTTTTTTAAGCTCCAGGTGAAACAAATATATTACTGAGATTTTTTAACGTAAATAAAACAAAACTTGCAGTCGCAGGTGACCACATCGCATCGGTTAGATTGATTTATAGTTAGAATGGCCTTAATATTCGCCTCCATACGCTGGTTCGTAGATTAAACTGTAACCTTGGAGATATGCATGATTTAATGTCGACATACTTCCATTTTAGAAAAAATACGAAATGGTAATCGATAGTTTTAAATAAAACTTTGAAGGTTATTTAGATCTGCATTATGTGCATCACTAAAACCGCGTCGCCGCACTAGTTCGTTGCGTCGAAAAATAAATGTCATTAGAATTTGGCGAGTAATTCGGTTTCGTTTTGTTACATATCGTAATGAGTTTTGATATTTAATAAATTATTTTATTATAAGTAGAAATCTGAATCCTTCTTAATGTTACCTATTTTTTTAGGTACGATATGAGGGACAAACAACTAGTGATCACCGTCTCCCACGAACAACTGACAATGCCTACGTTCTAGTAGTCATGACGCCGACCATTATGATAATTTTTATTGGCAGTGACCAAATTGTCGTGCACTTGTCTCATGTCTCAATTTTGTATAATAGTCAGTAGACCAAGTTTTTTCCTCTAGAAGTACTTATACAGTAGTTGCATTTTGTTCATCGTATTGTGAATGATTGTGATTTAAAGATGCAATCGATCCAAGCTCATAGCAACCTGGTCATAAACAATTTTGCTACGAGATCAGTGACCGTATTCTACCACATTGTGGTGTCGAAAAATTTAATATTTTAAATACAAAGTAATTATTTAATGATGTACATTATATATTTTAATATTTAAAAAAATGTTTTATGTTTATTACAATTTGAATGACTATTTATAAAATGTAAATAAATTTAACCATATCTACCGTAAACTACATACATACATGTTGAATGTCGTATTACTTAGTAACAGGAAATCTAATAGCCTTTTCGTCTTCCTATATTATACAAAAGACAGCGAAAAAGTTAAAACGTGACTCTTAAAACAGGTAGGTAACTTACATAGAGATGTTACACAAATACGAGACTGTTGCGATGTTAAATTCGCCGCATATCCGACTTGTTTGTTTTATGCGTTTTAAATTGCCCTCTGACTTTATGTGCAATATGAAAATGTTCTAGAATCTGAAATCACTGTTGTAAGACCCGTGACATTCCGTCCGTCTTTTTTAATGCATGAGTTTCAACTCTGTCTTATTAATAAACATAGGCTAAAGTACTCCTACTTTTAAGTTGATAAAGTAGTTTGTATCACACACAGTGTAGTAAAGACGATAATACCAGTTTCAACCTCGAAGTATTTTAAACTTTGTATATTAATAAGACGGCAAAATATATATTACAATACTTACGATAGTGATCCATTTGTCATCTGACTTTGAGATATCATATCAGTATTTCAGGATTCTTATGTTATCTGAATTATTTAAAGACGGATTTCCTGTTATTATGTATTAAACAATAAGTATATCACTTTCCTTGCACCACAAACCAGAGCATGATAATGAAATGCCGTTGAATATCGTTGAATGTACGTGGTAAAGAATACATACCCCGCCCGGTCGCCCGTTGGTCGAAATTCGACCATTTTAATATTTTAATACCTTGTTGATAAAGAACGCCATCTTCATTTCTAAAGACCAACTACTTTGTTTCCTGAATAGTTAGTGCGCCATCTGTGATCTTTTATCGTCAACATCAATATATTTGTTTGTGTGTGTCTAATGCATGGTAATTTGGGTAATGTTTTATTTATTGATTTAATGTACTTTATAAGCATAATTATTAAAAAATATTCAGCACTTCTCCTACACATAAACTATAAGTGTGCCAAATTTCATGCTCTTCCGTCAGCACAATTTTCGTAAAAGGGGTCCAAAGTTTTGGCATCACGTATTAATATAAAATATATGTTTTCAACGTATCTAATAACCATCATAGTGTGTTTATACTTATTAAAAAATATACAATCGAGCTTTTTAAATTGGTAACGTGGTGCGTTCTCGCAACAACTTGCTGCGATTTCAGAATGTGTCGCATATTAGTTTTTCAACTATTTATTAATTATAGGCTTCCGACGATTTAATTATATTATCGCTTCGCCCTCCACCTGCTCCAATTCTCATGTTTGGCGACTGGTATCTTGCCATTTAAGGACAGTTGGCAGTTCACGTTGCAACCTAGTTTGGAGACCAGTACAAGTATCATTAGAAATTCTGTTTATTTTTATGTATATCTTTTGTCGTTGCGAGAAGTATGCGCTATGCACGTATCGGTAATACAGTAATTTGAAATACCGATATATAATGTGTTTCGTTCTTTTGCTGTGGTGTGCTGAGGTTATATGGTGGCAGGAAGGCGGTATCAGTGTGCTGCAGTGGAGTGTTTTTGGGAGGCAGCGAATGAGGTTCACTCATTTATTTTACAATATTAACCTGATAGTACATACATACATATTTTCACCCCAAGTCACTTATGAGGTAGACAGATAGTATCGAGTGCTAAACCTCACGATCCTGACAAACCTGTCTGGCTTTCTTCACTTTCATTAACGTGATAGATAGTTAGTGTTGCGCTGATGCAGCTCACGAACAGCGGCCATTAATATCAGAACAATAAAAAAAATAATGGTTATGTACTGAGCTGAATTTTATATTCATTTCGTATTTATGTTCACAACAGGTTAGATTGTATTTAATGAAAAAAAATATCTGACTCTCTGAAAAATAAGCCTTAATTATATTGTGTCATCTGATGATTAATTATTTTATTAATATATTGAATATTTCTCAATTTGTTTATGTTTCTAAATAACGGAAATAAAATAGATTAAGCATGGCGTATTTGCTTAGATTATGTGTTTATTTTTTTCCCTTACGTTGTATGGGACTTGACGTGGAGATATCTATGTATATTATGTATTTTTTTGACATATACCTATTTCTACTGTGTTTCGTGATAAAGGGTATAATAGACGTGGTGTAAGATCCACCTCCCGTATGATACCGATTCACCAGTAGAATGTATGATCTATACTCTATAGCAGCCTTTCCCAAAGTGGGCGATAACGCCCCCTTGTGGGCGCTGGAAGCCTAGAGGGGGGCGATATAAATCTTGAAAAAAATGTTTTTTTTAAACTAGGCGCAACAAATATGTTATTGACAAGAAAAAAACGAGGGGGGGGGGCGCTACAAAACAACTGATTTTCAAAGTGGGCGTTACATGAAATAAGTTTGGGAACCTCTGCTCTATAGGCTACTATTGTCTCTTATTATCAGGAGAGCTGCATGTCTGTTCTTTGTCTTATAAACATATATTTATTTGCGAGTTTTATGCCTCTACCTATATACGTACATTCAGTACCTACGCCGAAGAGGGAATAAGAGGGATAAGTGTATGTATGAAGTAATAATTACCCAATTTATACACTTAATGATAAAATAATTAAGATTTTGCTTACCTACCTGGTTGTTTTAGTACATTAATAATTTTATGTATTAATACTATTTTATAATAATAATACCATTTTGCGAAAGAAACGAAAGACGATTTTAAAAACTGATACTGGAAGCTAGACAATAAAAACACATTACATTTAAAGTCGCCCGGTCGGAACAATCGCAAGGGGAATACGTTAATGGCAGCACTCCCCTTCTTGACATTGACCTAGAAGTTGATTCAAGAATACATTTTCCCCAAGTGCGAAAATCTTCTGTAAGTACATACCTTAGGAAGAATACAAAGCTTTATTGGGAACTGGAAACTGAAATAAATCTGACGTGCCGTGACATAGGGTTGTTATGCGATCTAGTCGGCGTTTAGTCGTACTATTATGGAATGTAGTCAGTGTTTAGTCGTACTATTATGAGATGTAGTCGGTGTTTAGTCGTATTGTAGTTGTACTGGGAAGAGATTATAGTTCTTTAAATTTGTCACGTAAAGTACCTACTTAGTTATTATGTTGAGCGTCTTGTTGGTTGACAGGTAAGCGTACACGCGTAAGTCCACTGAATAACCCGCGAGGCTCGAATTCGATTCTCAACGTGGTGTACATTTGTGTGATGAACCTTTAGATGTCTGCATTTTAGGGTTTGGGTATTTATTACATTTATTCTGATATTGTTAAAAATATATCTATGTTTTAATATCGTTGATAGCACACATAACACGAGCATTTCATTAGCTTACTTTGGGGTTAGATTCAATTTGTGTAACTTGTCCTGGGATATTTATTTATTCTGTAAAACGTTTAGTTAATAATTGATGCAAAACGATTATGTATAAAAAAGAGCGCTAAGCTTATGATTGATCCAGGTACATACCTACCTATAATTAGTAAATCCTTTTTGGGTCAATGTATACGTTTTTAAAATAAGCTGCCCATATTTGTATTAGAGATCTACCTTTAAATAAGTTTAAAAAATGTATTCAAGCAAAATTATGTAAGAAAGGCTTAAGGGTCTGAGTATTTGGGAGACGAACATGGTTGAGGATAAAAGTTTCAATCTCCCACTGCAATTTGTAATATGATTTGTTGTACTTTGTTACCTTTTATGTAAGTCAAAATAAAATTGTAATTGTGTGTTTTTTATCTATTTTATACTTTCGCCGGATCTTCTCAGTGTGAGGCCACGATTCCGATCCGGTACTTTCGCCGGATCTTCTCAGTGTGAGGCCACTATCCGGTGGTAGTATATAAAAAATGTCAACGCGCACAAGTATCACTTGTATGGTTGTTTACGTAATTAAAGTTTTTTGATTGATAGATTGAAAGTAGCGAGTCGGACTAGTTCTTGAAGGATTCCGTAATAATAGTACGTTAGGAGGTGTTGCCCGCTACCACACGCGTTGAAAAGTGGTTAGCGAAAGGAATGAAAGAGGTAAATGTTGACTCAAACTATAAGCTGCTACTTACATAGATTAAAACCCGTTTAGTAGTTTTTGCGTGAAAAGTGAACAGATAAATCACTTAAAAATACTAATAGTACAGCCTATGATGAAATAACAACATCTTGTATAAAAGAAGTATCTTCTTATATTGCACCTTGTCTAGTTATGTAATCAGTCTTTGTTTTGAGCAAGGCGTTTTTCCAAATATGTTGAAACGGACGGTAATTAAACCATTGTTTAAAAAAGGAAAAAAGAGGACGTTAATTGCTATAGACCAATTGCATTAATTCCATTTTTTTCAAAAATTATAGAAAAAAATGTTTATAATAATTTATACTTTTATTTAGAAAAATATGGACTTCTTGTTGAAGAGCAGATGGGGTTTTGACGTAATAAGTCAATAAACTTAACCATTTACAAGTTCATTTTAAATATACTTAATAATGTTGATAGAAAGATCCCAGTAGCTTCCTTATTGGATCTCACAAAAGCATTCGACTGCGTTAATCACCACATGTTATTGAAAAAATTGGAATCGTATGGCATTAGAGGTAGTGTACTTAATCTTATTCGGAGCTATTTGACAAATAGGTATCAACTCACAGAAATAACGCGCATAAGTAGGAAAAACAGAAAAAAATTGGTTTTCCCCTAGTTCCGTCACAGTCCAACGGGATAAAAAGTATCCAATGTCCTGGTTCTTATCTACCTCCCTGTCAATTGTCATCCAAATCGGTTCAGTCGTTCTTGAGTTATAAAAAGTGTAACAACACGATTTTCTTTTATAAAAAGCATCTTCACGCCAATATCCCCGAAGTCGTAGGCAGAGGCACAACCAAGGCACCCACGACTAGCCGAAGTCACTAAGTCCTACAATGTGATAAGTGGCAAGCCTATCGCCACCCGGCCCCTTTTACAATCCCAAGCAACATTTTTTTTATTGGAAAATTGGAAAACCCAATTTTCTTTTTGTTGCCCGACCAGGGATTAGAACCCAGGACCCCATGCAGTCAATTCCAACAACTGAACCGCTAAACGACAGAGGCGATTTCTTTTATAAATATGTATTGTACATATTGGGACGTATCTAGACTTACCCTAGAACGGTTTTAAATATACATTTTTGTCAGTTTCGGTCCATTGTTGGAGGGCGAGTCCCCACATTATTTATTTTTTTATTTTTGTAGTTAGATTGTAAAAAGATATACAGAATAAATCTACCTACCTAGTTTCGACGGCGTAGACCTAATATACATACGGACGAGCGAACAGATAGATATATAGATTCTATAAGATTTTTGTTTTAAGCCAGTCGCCTATGGAACCTGGTGAAGTAGCTGTAGGTTTGACTCCGGTCTTGAACCATTTCGTTGCACATGCAAATCGGTTTGACGTGAAAGTAACAGACAGATATTTGCATTTATAATGTTGGTATGGAAGCTTGGATATCCAGTTTTGGTAAATGTACAACTCTTTAGTGCCACGGTTATTTCATACATATTTTATACTAGCCGACTCGGCGAACTTCGCTTCGCTTGACATTTACAGCTACTAACAGTTCGTATGGATTGAAGCATTGTTTTTTCCTAACTTCCCTGCAAAATTCTCTGTATTTTCTTTTTTTTTATGATATTGTAAGGTAAACAAGCAGACAGATTTCCTGATGGAAAGAAATTCACGCCCCCTAGAGACACAAAAGGTGGTAATGGTGCGTTGCCAGCCTGAGGCCGGGATGTTAGGCCTCGAGCAAAAGTAAGTTTACCGGCTACCTTTCCCTTTAAACCGGAACACGTCATGACGTTATGGCGGCAGGAATAGGTAAGGGCGGTGGTACTAATCCGGGTGAGTCGCTGCGAAACTCTAACTCTACAGACGGTGAGCCTGTGCTCGCCTTTTACGAGCTGCCTGGCTGGAAGGCAGATGATCTATTCTGCAAAGGAGCCCGGACCAACACGGGGTTCAGTTTTTATCAGGACTTTCTGCTGTCAATAAATAACAACAAAACAAGAATAGACAAAATTAACGAAATTGGTCTATCCGTTAGGCGAGATGCGATTAACACGCGAAAATCGCCTCTGTGGTCTAGCGATCCAAATGTTGGACTTGACTTCATGAGGTCCCGGGTTCTATTCCTGGGATGGGCAACAAAAATAAAAAGTGGTTTTCCAATTTTCTAATTAAAAATATTTGCTCGGGATTGGATGTGTGCCTAGTTGGCTATAGGCTTGCCACGTATTAAACTGACTGACTAAGACTGACTTAGTGTCTTCGGCTAGTCGTAGGTGTCCTGGTTGTGCCTCTGCCTTCCTTTTCGGGGATATGGGCGTGAAGATGCTTGATACATATAACAAACATTTTTTTATTAAAAAATAACTTTGAAAATAAATGAAAATAACTTTGAACTTGTTAAATGAGATACGCACTGACAGGTTAATATCGTGAGATTCAAATAGGTTTGCTGCTCTGGTAATATAGTTTTATTATTGTCGGCTGCCCATTTTAAATTCCAGTAATATCTTGTTATAAATGCATTTTATAATTTATGTCTAACATGAAGAAATATCCTAAATGATTTTCAATTTGCGGTTCTTATAAGTAACTGACTAGATATATAAAGTACCTATGATGATAATAACTGTATTTTGCCCGAGACTACGCCCGCTTATTGCAGTTATTTAGCATCCCTCGGATAACTAAATAATAAATATAATATAAGTATCTCTGGACAAGTTACACAATTTGAATTTAACCCCAAAGTAAGCAAATCACCGATTCTAATACATAGTAATACATAAATATATTCCAGAATAAACGCTAAATAACTAAATCTAAACCCAGACCCGGACATGCAGACATCTAAATATTCATGACAAATGTCTGCCCTGTCAGGAATCGACCCTGATCATTGCAATTTTTTATAATTAGAAAATCAATTATTTCACACTAACCACACAAAAAGCACTTTTGACGCCTTTGTGGCTAGCGGTTATTCGGTGGAGTTAGGTGTTTAGGCTAGCCCAAACGAGGTGGTAAAAAACAAAACGTTTAAATTTAAATGTAAGGATAAAAAGTAGCCTGTACATCATTCTCCAGCATCCTGTCACCTCTCACAAAAAAATTATCATTAAATCGCTCCGTTGCAATGTAACAAAGAGAGTATTTTTATAATATAAGGATGATTGATCAAATACAAATTGATAATGTTTTTCTTTCTAGTTTTTCTGAATTATGACGATGAGTATAAAGATTGAATTAGAGATTTTATAGTAATACTATTTAAATTATGCGCTTCGGCTATATTCGTCAAGCTTCGGAAATCCGAATGTATCTTAGACATCTGTATAGAGTTGTTATTATGTAATAATTCATTAAGTCAGCCAATTTAAAAATAAAAGAATAAAGTGTAAAAAGAGTAAAAAGTGTAAAGCCGAAGCGCATAATTTAAATAGTAGAACTATACATGAATGTTTAAATTATCAAAGTGTTTTTCGCTCCTAAAGGTAACCTTTCGGGCTCAGCTCAGATAAAATTTAGCAAAAAAAGTGTTTTTCTCCTTGAAACGTTCCAAATAACAACGAAGTAGCTATCTTGAATATCATGAAAATTCTGGAACCGAGATTACGTCACTCGTATGAAGTGAAAAAATAATGTGAGCTCTTTCCAATATCAATATTTAGAGATAATGTCAGTCTTGAATTTAAACAAATGTTGTACTTATTGATAATTTAATTTTGTGAAACACTTTTAAACTTTCAAACAGTAAAATCATCTATTCTCGTCCTTCATCAGACATGAGTAAAAATGATTTTATCGACTCCGAAAAGAGTAGGTTGTCAATTATTTATAGTCGATTTTTTTATATGTTTTTTTATGTTTGTTTCGCGACTACTCTACCCATAGCGAACAGATTTTGATGCTATTTTGAAAGTAATTCATCGTTCCGTGGTATTTAATAGTTTTAGATTGTTGTAGTTAGGTTGTGTGTGTAGGTAGGTGGTTTTTGAGCTTGTCTTTTTAAATAAAAAAAATAGGACAACAAAAATTTTCAACTAAAAAACTTTTAAATATATATGGTATACCTAAGTATTTCAGTTTTATACATAGTTAATTTTATCGTATTGTTCATGTTTATAATAATCCTAAAATAAAAAATAAAATCGATGAACCCTCGAAATCATATGTAGTGTAGCGAAAAAACTATTTCGATCACGTCAGCTTTCAAACTAAAGAAATCGTAACAAAATTGGTACATCCGTTCAAAACTTACAGATAGGCAGACAGATACACACAAAGATAAATTTATAACGGCCTCCGTTTTCCGTCAGAGATTAAAAAGCAGGAAGTTTCTTTGACTATGACGCCATTAGTTCATAATATTGTGACAAAGATTAAAGTTGTGAATTGGAGTCTGCATCCATAGCCGTAATATGTCTATTATAAACAGCGTTCTTTCAACATTGGTCCTATTTGGCGATATGACGGTAGTGTAAATCATTGGGCTCGGATAAGCCCACCGTGTTGGGTATACACACTGGCCTAGCACTTTAGTCCAACGTGTACTGCGGTCATATAAAAAATATAATATGAAACGTGATTCGTGAGCAATGCGAAGCGCAATGCGAAGCTGGGTCAGGTCGTTGGCGTTTTATAGAATCTGCTTTTGTGAATAGACGGGCTCTTACTGGTCGTCAACAAAAAGACATTACGAAACAGGCATAGCAGACATTGTGGTAGTTCGTTTCATAACTAAAATAGGTTTGCGTAACATTTGAAGGAAAAGGAGGGCCATTTTGATTTTTAATCTGTGTCCAAATGTGACGTAAGCATTCTTCAATTTGTGACAGATAAGGCTTATCAATAGATTGCAGTTACTGAAGAAAGCGAATGCCCTCCCCGATAAAGAAGTCATTCACAGAAATTATGACATTAACGCTAAAGGAATTTGTAGTCTTAGAAAAGTTGAGCGTTGAGTCAGCAGGAAACAGATTATTTTTTTAATTCGTGACATTTTTAATTGTTTTTCTCTGGATTATTAAGATTAGGCTTATCTGCGTTGTAGTATAGCTTATTATAAAGATTGTTACGAGCAAAAAGCGGGAAAAGGACAGTCAGTGTTACGCTTAATATGACAAAATTAATTTATTTACACATACACGTTTCCCCGTGTTGGCCCGGGCTCCTTTGCAGAATAGACCATCTACCTTCCTGTGCCCGTATGACCGTATGTGTGACCGTATAAGGCGAACATAGGCTTACCGTCACTAACACCACACGGTTATCTCTTACATAAGGGGGGCAGCGGAGTGCCTATTCGCTGTATTTTTTAAAATAACACTTCTCACACCTTCTTAATTCAGAAGCGATTTTTTTAATCTAGCTAGAAAAATACGCGACCTCGTTTACTTTTAAATAAGTAGCGGTAAGCGAGTAGTCTGAAAGACCGTTACTATCAAATTATGATTGGCCTATTGTTTCGGTCCAAAATAGATATCGCGGGTGATAAAAGCAATGAAAGTTATTTGATGTTACGCAAGGACTGTATACACAAGTCCACAAATAACATACGCAACCGACCAAGATGTCTAAAGCTTAAGTAATATTTACTTAGGCGTTTAGGGTTAGAGCGCAAAATAATTTATAATATACTAGCCGATCCGGCGAACTTTGTACCGCATGACAGTAACAGCTACGAACAGTTTGTATGTATTGAAGCATTGTTTTAACCATTTTCCTTGCAGTTTTCTCGGTTTTTCATTTTATAAAATAAATGCCTGCGAGCCTGCTCCTCACTAAAACAACATAAAAGAACGATCAAAATTGGTCCATCCGATACGACGACCCCATGACATGGGGATTTATACTAGCCGATCCGGCGTACTACGTATCACTTGCCATGACATTAAAATTAAAGTATTGTTTTGTCATTTTCCCTGCAATTTTCTCTGTTTTTCTGTTCATAAGAATTTTCTCCTGACAAAAAAGAATTAGCAAAATTGGGCCATCCGTTCAGGCATGAAAACGCGAAAAGAGGATTCATTTTCATATACATGTATATACATAATGTTTCGTGTAGAACCAGGTTTCAAAGCTGGTTGTAATTTCTAAGTAAATAGTCCTTCTGAGTATATCTTGTATATGAATTATGGTTCATATGTTTTTACTTGCTGTATGCAAAATGCTTATTTTTATTTTATAAACTTTCCGTTCATGTTTTTAAACATGAAAGAAGATTGGTTAACAAAGGTATTTGTATCAGCTTCATGCAAACATCAGTCTACAGCTTACATAGGTTATCCGTCAGTCAATTCACAGTGAAAACCGGTCGTGTTAAGGACGTCTCATTCAATCCATTGACTGTGAATAGATGTGTAAGGAGATGACTGATGTTTGCATTAAGTCAACATCATTCCATAGACTAACCAGCATTCAAACGTACTAGCAATTTACTGACTGGCGAAACTGATAACACAACCTACCGTAGATTGTGCGCCGATTATGGGTTTAAGTATCTCGGATTCAAAATCTTTCCTAAATATGGATTCCGTGAACATTCCATATCTTAAAAAGCGAGACGAAGATAAGTGAAAATCTACAGAATGAAAATATAGTATGTTTGACTGTTATATTTTTTATGTATGGTAATCGATTTCTTCGTCTTTTTTTAACTGTTTTTTTTGTATTTGAAAGAGCGCACTTCCGTGGTGGTCCCATTGCCACCAAGTCTTGGTCTGATAATGGGATACCTAGGGAAATTGAGGAAAAGACGTATTCGTATACGTAGATGACTTACGTATCGAGATTAAAATCTTGCAGTTTTACTGCTCTAAAATTATAGACTGGACTAGCTGTTTTAGCGAATTTCGTTCCACCCATTCAGTGTAAAAAAATTAAATGTTTTTTCCATTTTTTCCGCAGTCAATTGGGATAAAAATATCCTATCCCGTCCTGTAGTTCTAAGCTACTTCCCCATCAATTTTCATTCTAATCTGTTGGTCCGTTCTTGAGTTATAAATAGTGTAACTAACACGACTTTCTTTTATATAAATATATTGATTTTACCCTCAGCTTTGACTTTGTAATTATGATACTACTTGTGCTTTAATCTTCTACGAAACTCCGTTGTGATATCGAGGTAAAAACTATTTTATAAGTTGGACCAAATTTCAATAATTACGAAATTAGATTAAAATCGGTTCAATCTTTTCGGAGTTTATCCTGAACGTACATTGTGATATGGAAATAATAATTGTAGTTTTACTAGTGAAACTTTAACCTATTATTGTAGAATTGAAAATTACAATTATTTGAAAACGTTTATATTGTTCTTACCTGATTCCGAACTACTCGGAAAATCTAAATCCGTGCCACTTATCAAGCTTATTCTTCCGTAACGTTTTCTTTAAGTCCTCTATGCACTTCTGAGAATAGTTGTTTCTGCATAATCTATGGAATTGTTGATATCTCTCAAATATTCGCATTTGACCTTTGTTCTAAAACACTTAAGAACTTATGGTTTCTTTCATTTTAAATACGTTTAATTAGCTATTGTGTAGTAGCTAATAAAGATAATCAACAAATAGTCTTATTTTAACTTGAATGGGAACAACAATATTTCTTATTAATATTATACAATTAGTATACAGTGGAATTCCACCAAGTGCCGACGATAGCAAGTATAGATTTCTTGCAGAGATCTTAAGTCTTAACTATCGGTTAATATATTATTACTGAAGTTTAAAAAATGAATTTGTAGATATAACAAAATATAATTTTCTGAATAAACCATCGCAACTGATTGAACATCGCGTCTGTGGTCTAGCGGTCTGGTGTCGGACTTAACTTTTTGAGGTCTCGGGTTCCCGGGTCGGACAACAAAAAAATAGAAAATGGGTATTTTCAATTTTCTAATAAAATAACGTTTCCCGGAACTGGATATGTGCCCGATTGGGGACCTATCACATTGTGGGACTTAGTGTCTTCGGGTAGTTGTGGTTGCCCTGATTGTGCCTCTTAGGGGATATGGGAGTGAAGATACTTACTGATTGAAAACATAAAAGTTCACATTTCAACATAGTGCCCTTATGAGCGTCACATGATGTTAAACTTCTTGCAGAAGTAAATTTACAGACAATATTGGCCTTCAAACCGGTACACGACAGTGGAGAGCACAATGAGCATTGTAGTACCGAACCAAACGAGCCGGCGAAGAACTCAACTACAGTATCACAATACTTTATTGGAATATTTCGTGTCCATATATTGTTTCTCGTAACTAAGTATTTTCGTCTGTATCCTCGAAGAGGTAGGCAGGTTGACAACCAGAGCACTTACGATTAGCAGAAAGTACTTAGTATGCGATATGTGACAAACCTGTCTCCAATTAGGCGTGCAATAAAGGGCAACGTTATTTTTATTATAAGCTAATACACGTTTTGAACTAGACCTCATGTTGTCAACACCAATACCAGATATCTAAACCATAAAGGCGGTTTTGCTTTTTAGCTTTTATTAAATGCTTGCTTCCACCAGCAGCTTAGCCAGCGTGCCAACTTATACCAAAACTTTATAATTGTAGTCAATGTGTTATTCTGAATTTTACATCTTACGTAAATTCCACATCATCGTAAAGTTTCATCTATATCGGTTCAGTAGTTTTTGTGTGAAAGAGTAACAAACATATATCCATCCATTCAAACTTTCGTAGTTTTATGTGTAGAAATATATAAGTTCTATTAGGTAATATGTGTGCGACATAATAGTGTGCGTTTGTATTGTGGCAGCCCTAACCGCAACGGACGTTGGTAAATAGAAATGCGCAAGTTGCAAAGCCTATTGTGAGAGGCAGAGGCAACCTCCGTGGGAAATCTCGGAACACTCCGTGCATAAATAGCAGGTTCTAAATAGGTATTAGTTCGCAACGATTCTAGTTTGTTTCGTTTAACCGGTGTACTTATTTTATAACTATGTTGCTATCCCCGGCAAATTAAAAAGAAAATAATTGAAAATAAGAAAAACTGCAAGAAACCAACAACCTTAATTTTAATAGTATGTAAACTAGTATTTAATATAAAAATCCAAGATTAAATTGGGCAACTCAAAACAATATAAGAGTAAGATAACAATATAATATAAAGAGAGTACCAGTTCAAATTGCGCACTGTATATCTGTATTTATAAAAATGAATCCCCATTTCGCGTGTTCATCGCCAATTTCGCTAATTCTTTTTTTTTTTTGTTACATTAGTTATTGTCAATATAGGGTTACTATGAAAAGAACAATCGAGAAAATTGCATGGAAAATGCAAAAAAAACAATGCTTCAATCCGTATAAATTGTTAATAGCTGTTAAATTCAAACGATACGAAGTTCGCCAGGTCGGCTAGTTGCTTTATAAAAATACCTACAAGTCGGGTGCTTAAAGGTTGGATATGTGTTAAAACTTAAGTATTTCTCATAGGTAACGATTTTTAATTGGCGACACTTTTGAGTCTTAATATCTGATGTAATTTTGGGTTTTTATATAAATGTTGATGCATGATGTTGATGTGAACAAAAACACGCATTATTGTTAATTTAAGAACACCACTTGTCGGATCTTAATCAAACTCATGAGGGTTTGCCTCTGAAACATTTCCTTACTAAAACTATACAAGAATATAATTAAGTATTAAATTACATTCTAAAATTTATTTAAAGCCGTTCAGTTTCAAGTTCAGTATTTTTTTTATGAAACCCGGGTCGGACAATTTATTTTTATTTTTCATTTTCAATTTTTTTTATGATCATTTTTTTTTATTTTATTATTTTTTTATATTTTTATTTCCTTTTTTTATATCATGTTTCTCCGTCTGTCTCTCTCTATAAGAGAGATAGAGATAAAGATTACTAGAGATTGATAAAGATTGAGAGAGAGAGTATAAAAATCAGCATTCGAATTTAACAAAAGTAAGTTATGTTTTATCTACTTTTTCTACCTGCTATCTGTGAGCGGGCCGCCTAGTCAAACTAGTTAAAACACACAGAAGAGTATCTATACTGTAAAATTTGTTACTTCAAAAATAAGTAACGTTTGGAGGCCCTGGGATCTTATACTACTACGTCCATCTTCACTCGCATTGTATATCTGCTTTTTCAATATTTCATCTGTAGTCTTTTCTGCATGATTGAACTAGCGTAGCATGCTCTTTCTTATTTTAACACAAACAATTGCTTTCAATATCACTCTTTCCCGGATCTCGCTTTTACGAATGTGGTTAGCGAGCGTAAAATCAAATGTCATCATTTTTTACTGAAAAGTCCAAATGGTCTCGTTTTGATTTGTTCATAGTTAGAAAATAATTTTATAAAATGCAATTGGTCGAGACCATTGCTACGTAGATGGTAGTGACTAGTTTTTTGACGCGAACAAACTATAGTTAGACATAATTGCAAAGTATGTGAAGGTGTTGTCAGTTGGCAGTGTAGGCGAAATAAAACAATACGATGTGTACGCTACAGATGTTTGAAAACCAGCTCAAATTCCTCACAACAAGTTTTACCGTGTTTATCTCAACTTTCCCGGTGTGGGGTCATCTTTATCTATATATCTATCTATATATTAATACGCGAAACAAAAACTTTGGTCCCCTTTTTACGAAAATTGCGGTGACGGAGGAGTATGAAATTTGGCACACTTATAGTTTATGTGTAGGAGATTTTTTAATAATAACGTATATGAAGTGCATTAATTCAAAAAATAAAACGTTACCCACACTACCGTGCATATTTAACACACACAAACAAATGTATTGATGATAACGATAAAAGATCACAGATGGCGCACTAACTATTCATAAAGTTTGAAAACAATGTAGCTTTAGTCTTGGAAAATAAAGATGGCGGTCTTATCAACAAGATATTAAAATGTATTATGGTCGAATTTCGACCAATGGGCGACCACTAGTATTATTAAATGTTTCTTGTTCTCCAATAGGTTATTATTCGAACGCGCCGGAATGACAAACGTTTTCGGGTGTTTTTGAGTGGGAGGGAGTGGGTGGTTGTTTTATTTGTGACCTTCGGCATTCTAAACACCTTGGCTGCGACAAAATTTTGTGAACAAACGAAAGTTTCAGTTCGTTGTATCTCAAAATCTATCTAACTACGAGATAGAAGTGTTAACTTTCTGCTAGCTTTGCTCGGGTGGATAAACTTCTATGTTATTATACATATAAGTCTTTGTCTATTAAAAAATCACATCGAAATTGAACCGTTGTGTATTTTTAATGGTCTTAGCGTACATATGTATGTGTTTTATACTATGAAGTGATATTTTAACCTTTTTTTAATCATTTAAAGGTAAAACAGCAGACAGATTTTCTGATTGTAAATATTAAAATAAATATTATAATATATGAAGCGAATTTTTTCGTTCTTTATTATTTGTAGGAATATCATAATGCCCCTGAGGATAGAATACCTTTTGCATATATCTTTTATTGTGTATCCTGATCTGTACATATGTCAACCACGGCCTAATCTTAGTTACAAACCTTGTATTAAAGCAGTTTGTCTAAGATTTTTTTTGTTTGTGGACTAATAATACTAGGTTACATACAAAAACTCTTTTTTTTACATAAGATTACATACAAAAAAGCTTTTTAGGACTTTTAGAGATCCCTAAGAATTTTGATGATCATACATGAACCAGTGCGCTTCTAAAAAGCCAACACAAAAGAAATACCTAAATAAGATTTGCAATACGCGTTACCATAACTATGCCTGAGGTAAGTTTTTACTTTCTACATTCAGTACTTTCTCAAGTATTAGAATTGCGGCCTTTTTATTGTTAACTCACTACAGACTTGTTTATTTGTTGTTTGAGCCACTTCAGCAGGTCCTGCGTGTCTTGGCACTTCCTTCATTAGGTCGATTCGCGTATCTGATCACCAATTGGTCGTAACGATGCAGTGTTACTGTCATATTACTGTTACAGAACTTGAAGAGTTACGAAAGTTGACTGTCTACATATCGAGAGGGTAATATATGATTAGAATAGACAATATTTTTCTTTATACATTTTATGCAATACTAGGTGTTGCCCGTGGCTTCGTCCACGTTAAAGTTCAGGTATCTGACAGTAATCTCATTAAGTAAGGTCTTACATGTTTCTATGTTAAAATTCATTATTATCGGTTCAGCCTAACATCTGCATGCACATCAAAATCCTTTTAACAATTGGATTAGTCCTGCAACAGCTTATGCAATTGTAAATCCAAATAAAATTACTTAATTTACAATTTTCCGCCAAAAAATGTATACGTATTAGGGCGTGACAAAACAGGAAAAATAGTGCGCTATGAATGAATTGGACTTACCGGAAGCCAAAAACCCCCAAATATATCTCCATATAACACTAAATGTTTTATTAGCACCAGCAATACACACACTACTAAAAACTATTTTTTGGCGGAAATTGCAAATTAAATAATTTTATTTGGGTTTAAGTATGGATTTGCGCAAAGTAACGCCTTCTATCAATTATCCAATTGTTTCTACATCTTTTCATTATCCTTCCGCCGTAATGTCAGAGCTCGTTTTGTTTAACTTTGGCGAGTAAGGCAGACAGTAAACGTACGCAAGAGGCTCAAAAACCTGGTTTCTGAAGGGGGCAATTTTAACAAAGCTGCATTGTTTTTTAAGGGAAACATATGTATAGTAAACAAGCATGCGGCTCCCCTGGTATTAAGAGACAAACGTAACCCATTATAGACATCATAGATGCTGTTGTATCGCTAGTCTGAAGTCGCAAATCTATCGACTACCATGCCCTTTGCACCAAAAGGTGACACTATATATATGAATAGGTAAGGTGGTGGATACGTACCACACTCTACTATAAGTTGTTTTCTTGGTAATTACCAGTTTAGCCTTTGCTCGTCTCGCCTTTGTGTTCTAGCCTCCCAGGTGTTGGATTTGACTTGATGGGGTCCCGGGTTTGATTTCCGGATCGGGCAACAGAAAGAAAATGTGTTTTTTCCAATTTTTTCATAAATACTGGGGATTAGATGTGTGCCCGGTTGGCGATAGGCTTGCCACATTGTGGGACTTAGTGTCTTTGGCTGGTCGTGGGTTTCGTGGTTGTGCCTCTGCCTACCTCTTCGTTGATATGGGCGTGGAGATACTAACTTATTTACTTGCTCGTTTCTTACGAGGTACCAGGCAGGACGTCAGATGCCTTATTCTACACAGAGGACGCCTTATTCTACACAGGGGATGCGAACAAACAAGGGGAATGTTTGAATGTATATTTATGTTCCTTTCTTTACGACACAAATAAATCGAAACAAATACGAATACTTATATGCAGATAGATATAAGACGTCATCAACTCATTCACTACTTTCATTTTTGCTACCAAAGGTTCTATTAAACAAATGTATCAGAGACGCAAGCATGTTGATGGTTCTACAGTGAAAAGAGTGATTACGAAATATTTATACAGGCAGGCCGGTCATACGATCGTTGAGAATATACATCTCACTTTCACCGAGATCGTGTCTATCTCCCAATGGGGTCGCACGATGGCGGTAGACAATTCATAACCGAGAACCTGAATGGCTTGAGAAGTCTGAGAATCATACATTCAAAACGGCTTATTGTTTTTTTATTCCATCCATCGTTTTTTAAGTGATCTAACTATACATGTACATGTACTATATACATTTTTTGCCATAGAACATACGAGAAAAGTTTTCAAGTGCAAATCTTATGTTTTTTTATGATATTGGTAGGCAAACAAGCAGACGGATTTCCTGATGGTAAGGAATTCACGCTGCCTAGAAACACCAAAGGTTATAACGGTGCGTTGCCAACCTGAGGCCGGGATGTTAGACCTCGAGCAAGAGTAAGTTTCCGGCTACCTTACCCTCCGAACCGGAACACATAATGACGATAAGGCGGCAGGAATAGGTAAGGCGGTGGTACCAATCCGGGTGAGTCGCTGCGAAACTCTACCACCTAGTCAGATGTCACGGTGTTAGTGACGGTAAGCCTAAGCTCGCCTTTTACGAGCTGCCTGGTAGGTACGCAGATGGTCTAATCTGCGAAGAAAGCCCGGACCAACACGGGGGAAAATGTTGTGTTTATATTGATAAAACGATTACCATCAGACTTGCTTCTGTTTTATGTGTTAAAGAAGGGAAAAAGCATACGACTCTCTTGATGTTAAGAGACATTCATAGTCTTTAGACACCATATACGTTAGGCCTATGGTGCAAGTCTACCGGGTACCCTACGCTCCGGACATGGCGTTGTCATTATGTCGGCTGTGGATCCCTATCGGGACAAGCTACCACCAGCATCTAAAATGGAATACAATAACTTACAATACATACAATAACTTACAATACAATAAAATTAGATGGAATTCAATAAAGTGACTAAGTTTACTCTAAAAAAATAGAAATATGTAAATGTCTTCAAACTGTATTTTAGGTTTTTGTAGATAATGTTTTCAGCAAACTCTAAAAGACTATAATAACTTTCTTACTGTTCCATCAGTTTGAGAATTATTTCACACTAGCTTGCGCCCGCGCCTTCGCCCGCGCGACTATAATTATTGTTTTTTACCTTCTCCCCACTTATACTTGACTGCCTTTGATGACACACATCTTAGATATTCAGGCAAATATTCCAAAAAATAAACGTTTTGGGTAGAGAATCTTTCACACGAATGTATCCCAATTATTTAATCCATACTCCGGATACAACCTTTATTGTAAAAACACAACATTTTTATTAACTGGCTACAATATTGGGAGAGATTAAGTGGTTAACCTTGGGAAAGGCCATTGTTCTGTGGTCTTTGTGACGAATGACGACAAGTGATGAGAAAATAATTATTAAGATATTATACAATTATTTATAGGTCCTCAATCGTTGCTGATGAAGTATTTCCTTAATTTACTTTTTGTAAATATATACCCTGCTGATACTAGAAAAGGTCGACGGATCTGTACATGTACCCGTGATGTATTTAACTTTACACATTCATACATACACAAACATCGTCACGCCAAGTCCCTTTCAAGGTATTCAGATATTATTTAGTATTATTATTGTGTCTGCTATAACGTCGTCTTTGTGTGGACACATTCGATTATTGAAATAATATTAAAGTATCACGGTAGAAACAACGAATACTCTTTGGTTTCTTCTACTTTTTTATAGAACTTATTGAAGTAATATAATTACTTAGAAAAAGAAATCGTTACGCGAAAGTAATGACACAGATCGTTTTAGTTAATTGTATGAAGAAAATAATTATTATGCTTGAGAAAGAAATAATAACTTGGGCACTGGTAGTCGGTGTTTACTTCCAAATTCATTAGAGATATAGCATTGGCGAAGGTGTTGGCCTAAAACATGTTGGCCCAACATGTATAAGGGTAATTTCTGTTATATGAACGGCGACTACTGGATATACAATCCGATAAGTTGTGCGAATTAAGTTACTACGGTCATAAAAATTTATGATTTTCTTTTATCTTTCGATGTTAAATCGAAATATTTTTGTATAATAAATTTTAGTATTATGTAGTCGAGTCATAAGTGCCTTTGGTCTACGTGAAATAAACGATATTCTGATTTTTGTTATAGTAATAAATCCTTATTTTGCGTGGTCATAACGTATCACACCTAAACGATTAAACCAATTTCACAAATTTTTTTGTTCTGTTTATTACTGTCAGGAGACCTTCTCCTTTCTATTATAAAAAGAAAAGAAAAACTGAAAAAAAAAATGTAGGGAAAATGGGAAAAATGTTGAATGTCAAGCGATGCGACGCTCGCCCGGTCGGCTAGTATTATGTAAATAAGATTAGGACGAAAAATGATACCCACTTGCGTAGATTAAAGGATTTTGAAGGTGAATTAAATTATTTCAAGGTAAATATTAATGTTTCAATAAATTTTGGACCTTGATAATATAGCTCTCGTGTGTGTAGGTTGTATGTCACATCATTCATAGCCAATAGAAATGTCGCAAACTTGCGTGGCTGTCGTGTTGACTTATGTTGTACGCACGATATAGTCTCATTTCCATAATAATTTTGTAAGTCGTTCTGTTGGTATTATGGGAAATTTTGGTTATTGGTAACATTACACAAAATAGAAGTACAATATTAATAGATAGGTACAGTACTACTATTTAAATTATGCGCTTCGGCTTTATACTTTTTCCTCTTTTTACACTTTTTTCTTTTATTTTTAAATTAACAGACCTAATCTATATATAAGAGAAATGATTAATTATGTGTAATAACAACTCTATATAGATACTTCTACGTCGGTGCTAAGCAAATTTAATACTTACTTATGTAAGTATAATTATAAGTTTAAGGCTTGTCACTTCAAACCTATTTGTAAATAGCACATATAAATACAAAAATAGCTAATGTATAATCAATATTAAATCTTTCTTATTTTTTACTTTTTAGTTTGGAATTCGGTTTTTTTAACGTAGTATTTTTGTTTAATACTTAGTTCGTTGCTGATATGATTTAATTAAATAATCTTATAAGTAAACATCTTTAAAGCATGGAATAAGGCTATATATATAATATAAGCTTACTAAATATTTTTGTAACATGTTGCTGAATACAGGTGTCTGAACTCTTGTCACTAAGTCACCTAGAGGTTAAGTATGTAACACTAAGTAAGCGTTAAACTAGGGTTAAATCATCTTATATTTGACATATTAACTCAATTATAAAAATAGACTAAAGTAAGCCAAGGTTTAAGTTGACATTACAGTATGTGTAACAGTGCAATAAAATTATAGTATCAACATAAATTTTGCATATGCATATTGTATTTATTGCATATTTTAGTCTAGGTTTATCAAAAAGATGGTAACGGTCCGAGATTTTCTGCTAATAAAAATATTGTAGGAAACAGTTTATTTCTCGTTTAAAGGTATCAAATATAACTGGTATATAATGTAATAGCCTATTGTGTTTAGAATGTTCCCAATGACATTATTTACATAGTTTCAATGTACTTTTAATGTAAGGTTAATCTTCACACGAGGTTACAGCTACGCCATGTTTGGCTGTAACATGGTTAACTGTATGACTTCATCGTTTCGATTTGTTTTATTTTTGCAAGGTTTAACATTAAGGTGTTAGATCCAATATTTTTCTTTACGTAATCATTGATTTCAGTTTAGCTTCTTAACCGACTTTGCAAAACAGGAGGAGTTTCTCAAATCGACTGTTTTTGTGTTTGTTACGCCAATAACAAACCGATTATTTCCCTTGTTTTTAGTTCCCTTTTGACCGCTTCGTTGGTCGAGTGGTTGGTCCGCGAGGCTCTGGTTTGATTAATCGGGATGAACATTACGATGTCTGCTTTTCCGGGTGGGGGTGTTTTTTTTAATTTATTCTGGTATCTATTTAAGTATTTCTATGTATTAGAATCGTTAACTAACACCAGTAGCACTTGTCCAAGGATACGTATTTACTTTTAGAAAGATAGGTCATTGTTCTGAGGTTGTCCCATATTAATTTTATCAGATCCAGCTAGTGGTTTTGAAATAGTTACAGTCGGTTTTTGCAGCTTAACTGTGTATAATTATGTGTGGATTATTTTCTTTGCAGTCAATTTGAAAATCAAACACTAACGTTAAAACATTTCACACAGCGTTTAAACATTTCGTTCATAGTTCCTAATAAGGATGCGTTCAAGTATTACGTTACGCAATATTTGAAGATTTTTGACTCCCCCTCCCCCCCTTGTAACGTATCGTAACGTAGGTTTGCCAACTTGCGAAAAATGACGACCAGACTATACAATCGAGGGGTTCCCCATAAAACATAAACTAAAAGGGAGTTTTAAGACCCTAATTAAAAAAAAAACAAGGTTTCGTTACGTGTTGTTAGAAAGACCCACTCCTGCCCCTGTTACGCATCGTAACGTTTTACGAGACCCTACCCCCAACTTGTGTTACGTAATACTTGAACGCTCCCTAAATGAATATATTTGTTTAATTTTCATGTTAGTTGATAAAATTTGATTCTCAAGTGGAAGTTTCGTTATGTAGGTATGCTATTCTGGTTTAATACTAACAATTTGGGGAACTTACCTAAAGCTTTGCTAGTATTTAATAGAACCCCTCAAGGATTACAAATTTTCTTCCGACAACTCAATTAAAAATCGCACTTTCTGTGTTGTGTACATGTTCTTTCTAGTTTATAATGTTACGATTAGATTTGAAAAAGATAAGCCCGCCAAGTTTTTTTCGCTGGATCTTCTTAATGGGTGGCCGCGTTCTTAGCCTGTGGTAGTTAAT
>NJDC01008003.1:70302-92547 GCA_002245475.1 Calephelis virginiensis | reverse complement strand
CGAGACCCTACCACCAAATTGCGTTACATAATACTTGAACTAAGTGAATACTAAGTGAATATATTTGTTTAATTTTCATGTTAGTTGATAAAATTTGATTCTCAAGTAGAAGTTTCGTTATGTAGGTATGCTATTCTGGTTTAATACTGCCAATTTTGTTAACGTACCGATTGCTTTGCTAGTATTTAATAGAACCCCTCAAGGATTACAAATTTTCTTCCGACAACTCAACTAAAAATTGCACTTTGTGTGTTGTGTACATGTTCTTTTTAGTTTATAATGTTTATAATGATTAGATTTGAAAGAGATAAGCCCGCCGAGTTTTTTTCGCTGGATCTTCTTAATGGGTGGCCGCGTTCCTAGGCTGTGGTTGTTAATAAAAATGTCGACGCGCACAGACACCAATTGTAATTGATTATTATCCTAATCCATTAACTAAATTTGGTAACCACGTCTGTTTTGACCCTTTGCGCTTATGCGTGTATCTATATATTAATACGAGATGGCAAAACTTTGGACCCCTTTTTACGAAATTGCGCGAACGGAGCAGTATGAAATTTGGCACACTTATAGTTTATGTGTGGGAGAAGTGCAGAACGCTAATATTTTTCAATAGTAATGCTTATAAAGTACATTAAATCAATAAATAAAACATTACCCACATTACCATGCATTTGACACACACAAATATATTGATGATAACGATAAAAGATCACAGATGGCGCACTAAAAAGTTTGGAAACAAAGTAGTTGGTCTTGAGAAATGAAGATAGCGTTCTTATCAACAAGATATTAAAATTTATGGGCGAAATTTATGGCGAAAACAATGGGCGACCACTAGTATATATAAAGGTCTGTGTCTTATAATTTTCAATTTTTTAAATTGTGTTTTGACACAAAATTTGAAACAGATCTTTTGTCAGACATTAGTCATGGGATAAAAATTGCGATTATGGAATGACTCAGGTGTAATTCTAAATACTAATCATCTCTCACTTCCTGTACCGCGGAGTTAATTGTATAGTTATTAGTTCCGCCAACCGCGAAAGCTGCTACAATTCGTTAGTCGCCGTTGCCCTTGACTTTTCTTATTTGTTAATTGACTTGCTAATGAGGGAATGTTTTATTTTGAAGTTTATTACTTTTTTTACTTTTAATTTTGCTTACTTTTTATTTAATTCAGGCACTAAGTTTATGACTTTAATGCCATGACGTATGCTAATGTTATTAAGTTGTAGGAATATTTAAATCGACAAATATCTTAGGACAATACATATAAACTAGAGGTCGCCCATTGATCGATATTAGACCATAATAATTTTTAATATCTTGTTGATAAGAACGCCATCTTCATTTCTCAAGACCATCTACTTTGTTTCCAAACTGTATGATTATAGTTTGAACGCCATCTGTGTCAAATGTTTTATTTTTACGTAATGTTGTACGTGTAATGTTTTATTTTTTGAATTAACGCACTTTATAAACATTATCATTAAAACTATTAGCGTTCTGCACATAAACTATGAGTGTGCTAAATTTTATACTCCTCCATCAGCGCAATTTTTGTAAAAAGAGGTCCAAAATTTTAGGTTGTAAATTTAATGCACCTGGGTTAATTCACCCAGGAGAATTAAATATAGTTTTTGTAAACTTTAAACACCTAGCTTCACGTATTAATGTTATGATTAAAGTACCATTTTTTATGAAAGAAAAAATCTCACCCTAGATAGGACCTCTACCCTATCGTCTCAAACCGAGGAATGCCCTAACCATTTGAAATGCTGATGATTCAAATCCTGCGGTGAAATTTTTGATTCTTTTGTTTATAGTTTACGCGGGTATAAATGAATGTAACCATAAAGTAAGCAGTATATATGTCTCCGTTATAAATTTTCTAAACACCTAAACCCATAAATATAGGCTACATCTATATTCATTACACGAACACCTATCCCGTCGGGAATCGAAACCGTGCCAGTGGTCCGATGGTGATAGGCGTGTGCGATAACTCCTCGACCGACGCGACGATGCAATCAAATGTTTCTAAGATTATTAAAATATGACATTGAATATAAGAGGATCGTATATTTTTATATAAATACTAAAAAGAAAGTCTTGTGATGATTTGTTATTTACTTCCAATTAAAATAAATGTTGTTTACTAGCACTTTAGAGAAGGAAGTCCTTCCTGTAACACGGAAACATGCACTCCGTCCGGATTCATGAGATTCTATAAAAGTAGCTCGAATCGCTTGAAGCCAAATCAGGTATACGTGATGAATAATGTAATGAAGTATTATGAGCTGTTGACCAAGATAAGTTCTTTGTCGTTTTGCCGCTCGCTACACACAGCCTCCATATTTGGTATGATTAGGAATGACGCATGATCACTTCTTGTTCAGTTTCATTTTAAGTATAAAAGAAATTATTGACTTGATGCACTTATAAGAATTTGTTATGATATGTTTTTAATTGTGATGTGGTAAATTCTCTCGACCAAATTGGATGATCAAAATTATTAAAGTATATTTACGCCCATATCCCCGAAGAGCTACGCGGAGGCACAACCAGCCGAAGCCATTAAATCTCATAATGTGATAAGTGGCAAGCTATTATTATAATTTTTTGTAAAATATTTTAATTTTCAATTTTTTTTGTTCGACCCAGGGATCGAATCCGGGACCTCATGAAGTCAAGTCCGACGCCGGACCGCTATACCACAGAGGCGATTATCATAATTATTATAGATGACTACAGCCAATAGAACTATGCCTATACTTCCTTGAACTCCATTATTTTGACTGTCCCCTTCATTGAGGAGTAAACGTGTATACATCTTGTCGCATATCATCAATTGATGATTGATTTCCACCAGGAGCAGCCATTTGCGTGATGATCACAGATGTATGTACAGTTTATTAAAGTGTTATTTATTTCTGTGCTTAATTTAATTTATTTATTTGCATAAAAATAGAATTTAATAATAAGCATTAAATTTACTCGCTACTTATTGAACCCCCTTAACAAATAAAATTACTTTCCTTATATAACTGTGTTTGTTAATCGTCTTCCAGCTTTTAATCTGAGATGTTTGCTCGTATCTGTTTAACCGAGCAAATCCAGTGATAACAGTTCTAATGAATGTAATTTCTCTCGTCAGTCCGGCGATACGTGCATTATTTAGAAATTACCGTGGTAACAACATTAATATTAAATGTTAATTACAACAATAAATATTCTCTGTAAACGTTTACGTATGGTTATTGTTAATACGATTAGTTTTGTTTCGTTTTTACCGTTTAACCGACTGACCGAGTGATTTTTGTTTACGTTTCGTCTGACAAAAACGAAACGTATCAAAATTAAATAATCATTGCAATTATTCTTAGAAATCTTTCATATATATTTCCATTTTGCTATGTTGAATTGTTAACCTGCAAAACAGAAAAGTCCAGATATAGACGAGTTCTACTTAATTTACCTAAAAGGAGACCGTGGGTTATAAATAATGTGACCACTTTTTGTATGTCTAAACGGGACATTTTTTCCGTCAGAAATTTTATGAACGTCTGTATGTACCGTAACACGATACCTGTGTTTATATATTTAGTAAATTCGTGAAATAAAAACAAATTGAAAAGTAAATTATTATATTACATGTTAATAATATAATGTAATATTATATTTTATTATATTACATGGTAACTAGAGACGGCAGCAATTATAACGTGAAACACTTCTTCCACAAATGTGTACAGAGCGTGTTACTATGGACTTAATGGCGAGCTCTAGAATTTTTTTATACTATTTAATTAAACGAGACTCTTTTGTGTTCGGGGTTTACACCGGGATAATTAAAATTGAAAATGGGAAGGTCCCGCTCAAAACGGGATGTATGGTCATAATAGTTGTTTACAACTCCCCGCCCGTCACACACTCGAAAAACATAATATCTTGATTTTTGACTATTGTTAAATTCCTTTCTATACCTAATTTCGAATGTACAATTTATGTTAAAATTATCCTAAAAATAATATAGTACTGGACGTTCAGAAATTGTTGCTGAGAAAGAGAGAGTGTTTTTGTGTATTTTTTTTATCTTTATTCTTTGATATGTTAGTCGGCTTGCTATAATATAAATTAAATTAAATTTTAATATAAATGTGTAAATTAAACATTTTTTAAAGCAAACTATACTTATGATTTTGATGAGTACGCTTGCACGGAGAAAATATTACCTACTTATGTTTTCATTCAAAATAATTTGTTATGTGGATAATTATAACTCAAGGTTGTTTCTTTCATAATTAAATCTAACAAAGTGATAATAATACACGTGCGTCATTAAAAACTTGAGAGATAGTATAAGTAGGTAGGCAACCTAAGTTAGAAAATATTGCTGTCATAAAATATGTGAAGATTTAATTTTGACTTTGGTATGAGTTATGACTTACTCGTATGTCTAACGAGTAACTTTCATCTTATAATATGTATAAGGTACGTGTTATATTGTTTGTCCGCGATGGACTCCTAAACTATTTAACCGATTTCAATCAAATTTGCACAATGTGTGCAGTTTGATCCAACTTGAAAGATAGGATAGCTTTCATCTTAATTTGTGATAAAAAATTACCATCCGGGCAAAGCCGGAACAGGCAGGTAGTTTTACTATGAAACCAACTTGTATTGTACTTGATTAGGTATGTTTGTGTGTTTGCAGTATTGTGAGTAGGCAGAGGGTAGTAGACTAGTCAGTGTCTCACCCGGACTGTTACTACCGCCTTTTTTGATATTAATTTTATATCTTTAAGTATACCCGTAAAAAGGTTGGAAGTAAATGGCCCTTAAAATTGACTTATTCAAAATTAAAGTATATTTATTCACGTAGATCTATACAAAGATTCTTGTGACGCGTCTATATAATTCAAAAAACTACCACCAGATCGGATATCATCCCATTTACATACATGCTACAAGCTAAGGGGTGATCCACAAAAAATGATTATAGGTTTGAAATTGAAGTTAGCGGTAACTGAACTGAAAGCAGTATAAGACGAGTCTCAAGAGTGGGCGGGCGACCTCAGCGGGCAGCGTGGGCGCAGGTGCCGACGCACCTTTGGAGTCACCACCAAACCAGTCACCACGCAACGGCCGCGATCCAATTTTGCGATAATGGCCCGACAGTCCATTGTTTTCATCCTTTATAATAAAGAAAGTTTAAATCTAAGCTATTTCAGAACAATCTTTAATATTACTGCTTTCGATAGGTTTCATTCTATCAGACTTCAATCGGTTATGAGTTATTTTATAGGCATTAGTTTTGGGTTTATGGTTTATATTTTTTCATGATAATGGAAGGCAAACAAGCAGACGGATTTCCTGATGGTAAGAAATTCGCGTCACCTAGACACCAAAGGTGGTACTGGTGCACTGCCAACCTAAGGCCGGGATTTTAGGCCTAGAGCAAAAGTAAGTTTACCGCCTATCTGACCCTCCAAACCGGAACACGTCAACGGCAAGCACTGACGTTATGGCGGCAGAAATAGGTAAGGCGGTGGTACCAATCCGGATGAGTTTAATAAAACTGGTCTAAATGAGAGGATTGGTGTTTCGAGGTCTTGCCAGTAATCAAAAAGATTTTTTTATTCATGTAGCGCACCAATAAACATTTCTAACAAGCAGTAGAGTACCTCAAAGTAGTTAGTAAGTGCAAAAAATGTACAGTTTGTCTATTTAGCTTGGCAAGTGAACAAACGACTATACAATCTATGTGGGAAAATAGTAATGACGAGCAATGATGTTTTAAGCTTCACGGGCGTTACCGTAACGTCTGAAAGCAATTATTACCATAATTGCACGCACAATGAAGAAATAGATTTTCAAAAATACACAATTATTGAAATACAACCACACGCCCAATCCAAATATATCCAATAAGTTGCACAAAGCCCTACTCTACTTCTTCCTTTTTCCTGTTACTATTTTATGATATATTTTTTTTACCATAAGTCGGACATAATATCACATAATTAATTGTCTTGTTAGTGATAGAAAGGAAACATAAAACCTGATATGAAATTGAGCTTCTCTTGTAGGTAGGAAAGTTTTAATCTAATACTACTACCTAATACATATAAAATGTATTTTACGGCCTGTTCTATATCGATGTCATACATAACATCTATTTTATTACTGTTCTATACACACTTATCTTCACTCCAAGTCCCTTACGGAGTAAACAGAGTATCGAGTGTCAAATTTCTCGTCCTTTGAAAATCTTTCTGGCTTCCTCCACATTCATTATCCTTTCAGTACAAACACGCCGTTTGCGGAGACTCTTAACAGCACCTTCGGAAAACTTCTGAGCGATTTGATCGTAGAATGTCAACCTGGGTCTCAAGTCTATTAAAAGTGAACGTCAAAGAAGTAAGAGTTATTGGACATAATGTAAATTTGATTTATTTAATTTCTTCTACTTTGGCTTCAATTCTTTTCCAAGCCATGGAATCGTATTTCGATTAGCTGACGTCTAAAAAATCTCGAATCCTACAAAAAATATTAATTTTCATGAAACCACTTGGGATTGTTAATGAATCCATTGTATTTTAAAATTACATTTCATCTATATACCTACTGGGTGGTGTTTAGCATCAAATAACCGAGTAAATTACATGTGTCATTTATGTGGTCAAAGTTGAACTGAACCTTTCTTCCTGTCAAAGGGATCCTATTTCGCAGTAAATTGTTTTGGTTCACTCTATCATAACCACATTCAAGACAATTTGTAATCGGAGAACCAAATGGATTGTGAACCGTTTTAACGTGCGTTTTGCATTCGTAGAACCAATTTTGTATAATTTTCCTTAGTTAGTTAGAGTTCCATATTATCCTTGCAATGTTGATGAATGGATCAATTCTATCAAACGTCAACAATTACAGATACGGATGAAATTTAAACAGTTATGTTATCATTTTATAACGGGTTTCGAATAAAAATAACTGCGTTAATAAAAACCGACTTCAAAACTAATAACAATTAAATTAAAAAAATTAAGAACCCCCGATTTAAGAACTTAATTTCCCTTTAAAAAGTAAAAAAATCAGTTAATCTCCCCATTTTCACCCCCACAACTTTTTAACGTTTCAACCGATTGTCATCAAACATGTCTAAAAACTCTCGCTCATAAGTTACCTTTAACCCTTACACGGGCCCCATGCATTCGGACGTGCTACGTAAAATTTGAATATAGTTTCATGTTCGCGAAGCAATGTACAATACAATACCAGCAAAAAGAAAACAAATTTGTTAAAAAAACATGTGGCTGAAATTTGCTCTTTGACTGTTTCGTTGATTTGTGTTATCTGGCAGTTTGTTTCCATTCTGCCACTTCATTGATTTTGAATTTTAGCTTGCCGACTTTCGACGCGCTTCCACCTTTTGAATGGCTAAGTAAACGCGACAAATTTCTATTTTTCTCTATAAGTTGCGTAATTCATAAAAAAACAAGTACTTATATGAAACATGTTTAGTAATAATAATTAATTACAACGTTTAAAATTAACAAAACTACAACTTTTCGCGAACTAAACAAAAACTAAACATTATCATCATTATCAGCTGGAGGACATCCTCTGCTGGACATACGCCTCCCCCAAAGACAAAAAAAAAAAACTAAACAACGGCTTGAAATTCTCCATTAGGTATAATGAAAACTGTTACTGTAACTTGCTACTCTTGACGGGCAAAGTGCATATATATGTTGAGACATTATTTACCACAATATCATAAACAGAAAAATAAAATGAAGATACGAAGTGAAAGCTAGACATTCTAGTAATTAAATATTATTTATTTTAGCTCAAATATTTGAAGGGTTTTTCAGTAAATTCATTTTAATAAGGTTTTTAAATAGCCTCTGCCTTAGTAAGGGTTAATACAAAAAAAAACTAAAATCACTGCATCCGTTCGGGAGTTATGATGCCACAGACGGACACACAGACAGACAACTCAAACTTATAACACCCCTCTTTTTGCATCGGGGGTTCAAAAGTAAAAATAATTAAGATTTACCTACTATTTATATTTGCCAATTACTAACAGATTTGAAGTCGGTGCCAAGTTTTAAACTAATATATAGTATATTATAAGTAAGTATTAAATTGGCTTGGCGACGACTTCGACTTCTTTATTTTTTTATGTATATTAATCGATTTTCCGTCATTTTTGGAGCGATTTTAAAAATTGATTTTTATTTGAAAGAGTATACTTTCGAGGTGCTACCTTTGCCACCAAGTCAGGATCTACTGATGGTATCCCATGGAAAATAATTTGGTTTTGTGTAAGTAGATGATTTACTTATTGAAATCGAAGGCGTTTTTTTTTGTAGTTTTACTACTTGCTTACATTATTTTATTTCATGGCGTTATTTACCGTTACTAATGTTGCTATCAAGGCTATCGTTGTCTTTCCTTATTTTTTTTGTTTTATACCACTTTGACGCGTTTTTAGGGTTCCATAGGCAAAGACCAGGCTAAGCCTCCGTGGTCAAGCGGACCTGGACCGTGGTTTTGGAATTATACTTAATTGTGCATCCATTTTTTGCTTATGTTGACGCCTCTGTGGTCTAGCGGTCCGGGTGTTGGACTTGGCTACATGAGGTCCCGGGTTCGAATCCGGGTTGGCCAACAAAAAGAAAAATTGGATTTTTCCAATTTTCAAATAAAAAAAAATGTTGGTCGGGATTGGAAATGTGCCCGGTTGGCGATAGGCTTGCCACCTATCACATTGTGGGACTTAGTGTCTTCGGCTAGTCGTGGGTGCCTTGGTTGTACCTCTGCCTACTTCTTCGGGGATATGGGCGTGAAGATACTTTTTTTTTGTGCATCCATTTTTTGCTTATGTTGACGACCTCGTCATTGATGAAACGAAAGTTTATGCATAAGTATACCTCATAGTATACTTCCTCTGTGGTCTAGCGGTTCAGGTGTTGGACTTGACTGCATAACTCTGAGCGATTCCCGGGTCGGGCAACTCATTCGTGTGGGGTATCTATCGTGTGGTGGTAACTCATTCGTGTAGGGTATATATGGGTCTTTACAAAATATGATATTGAGAATTCTAATAACATTTTTTCTAAAATGAATAGTTTGCGCGAGAGGCACTTCCAAAGTGGTAGAATGTGCCCCGGTAATTTCAAAATAATGAAGAATGATAAAACTAAAAAATGCTGTACATTAAGTACCATGTAAAATTCCACCGAAAATTAGTTTGAACGACATCTAGTAAGTAGTTTTTTTATACGTCATAAACCGTAAACCGCAACCACAGTATATGAACTCCAAGAATATGACCCTTCATAGACGACTCGCACTTGGCTGCTTTTTTGTAGTTGACTTAAAAAAAGATAGTATGTATTTCGGTGCGTATTTTTGTATGTATCCAAATTCCTTCAAAATTCAGTTTTTTTTATGATATTGGAAGGCGAACAAGCAGACGGATTTCCTGATGCTAAGAAATTCACGCCGCTTAGAGACACCAAAGGTGGTAATGGTGCGTTGCCAACCTGAGGCCGGGATGTTAGGCCTCGAGCAAAAGTAAGTTTACCGGCTACCTTACCCTCCGAGCCGAAACACGTCATGACGTTATGGCGGCAGGAATAGGTAAGGCGGTGGTACCAATCCGGGTGAGTCGCTGCGAAACTCTACTACCTAGTAAGATGTCACGGTGCTTGTGACGGTAAGCCTATGCTCGCCTTTTACGAGCTGCCTGGCAGGAAGGCGGTCTATTCTGCAAAGGAGCCCGGACTAACACGAGGAAAAAAAGTTAAGTATTCTTGAATGTATTACACTATTGTTACGACTGGTACAGTCGGATATTGATTTTTTTAACAAAGCGTTTGTTGTACGATTCACCTCGTATTGCAATTAAAGTTATTTTTAACCTTCTAGCTGTTACGAATAAAGAATGTTTTCGTGCTTTAAAAAGAATATTATTTTAGTTTTAAGGATATTAATTTCGATAGAATGGATTATTTACTATTATCGTCGATTGAAACTATACATCATCTCTACATAGTATAAAACAAAGTAGCTTCCTCTGTCCCTTTGTATGCTTAAATCTTAAATAAATTAATTATAATGCTACTCAGCGGATTTTGATGCGGTTTTTTTTAAGTAGATAAAGTGATTGAAGAGGAACGTTTATATTATGTATATTTTGTAACCGCGCGAAGTCGGGACGGGCTGCTAGTATTATAAATGTGGAGTGTTTTTTTTTATTCCAGTATTTATGTACATGGAATTTGTATGTGTTGAAAGGAAAGTGAAATTGTATTATAATTACGGAACTTACAAATCAAATTGAGTGATAATAATGGTTCTGCCGCTCTACATTGCTCAATGCATGAAAGTTCTCTATAATCTGTGCCGATACTGTTGTAAAACTGCCGGATGCCGGACGTTAGTCACTTTCCTTCATCTGGACGTCATAAATTAGAATAATATCACGTCCCGACTTTTTGTTACCTCTTCTGTTGGGAACTCAATATTACTAGCTGTACCAGCGATTTAGTTCTCGACTGTCTGCAATTATGTTATAGACAGACAAACGTTCTTATTATTAAATAACATTAGTATATTTGGAATTTACACGTACGTAGTACACAATAAAAATAATAAATGAAATCGGACTTAATAAATTATATCTCAAATTTTAGTATAACTTTTACTTCTTCCCCGGGAAACCCTTTAGAAAATGGGATAAAAAGTAGCCTATGACCTTTTTTTATAAACATAGAGTATTTACCTGCCAAATTTCTTTACAATAAATTTAAAAAATGTGTTCTACTGCAGTATTGTAGTTTCGTGAGCCTATTTTTTTTTAATATATCCGATGTATAAAACCCATTTTTCTACAGTTTTATTGTAGGTATAGATTTACTCACACGTTTTGAAATCTCGTAAAATCCATTATATTATTAAGTTGTATCAAACTAACAATTTGAATCCTCAGTAGCTCAAATGGTTAGAGCAGTGGTTCCCAAAGTTGTTTAGGCTACGACCCATCTAAAAAAAGTTCCCAATCTCGAGAACCACCTGTAGAACACTTAACTGTTCCCAATATGAATACAAGACTTAAGGTTGAACACATTTTTTTTAAATTTTAATAATTTATATATTTAATTAAGTCTTAATTAAATAATTACATCAAAATTAGAATTAAATTGTCGGTCGTGTTATCGGTGGTGTGTTATTCTACAGGCAGGACCCACTCATTATTCTTTTGCGACCCACCCATAGTTTGGGAAACCCTGGGTTAGAGCATTCATCGGTTTGAGACGAAAGGTTACTGGTTCAAATCCTGTCTGGGGGCAAATTTTTTTTTCTTTCTTCAAAATTTATAGAAAACTTAGAAAAGTTACTAACTTTAGTAAAAAATTATATAGTATAATTAGTTCAGGATACAATTAGGCGGTATAATTTTCAACAAAACTTCAATTGTTATATAGCCATGATGATGCTTGTGTAGCGAAACCGGTTGGCTAACCTATGAAAATAAAAAATGAAAATTTATTGTGGAAAGTACAAGTGTTTGTAAATAAATTGTATCGAGAATGGAATTCCACCAAGCACCGACGATAATAAACTAGTTCAGGATAGTTTCGGAGTTTATCCCGAAAGTACATCGTGTCACGAAATTTCGTATGATGTTTTTTTAGTTTTGTAAGTAACTGATGATTCCTCCGTTACTTTAGATGTATAGTTTCCTGGTCAGTTCATTAGAAAACCTAAATGATTATTATTAACATTTTTATTTATTTATACGGGACACTCACGATCTCTTTTTATTTTATTTGTCGATATTTCGGCCTAGTTGCATAGGCCGTGGTCACGACGGCCGAAATATCGACAAATAAAATAAAAAGAGATCGTGAGTTTGCCGTATAAACAATGAAAAAAGTTAATTTATTATTATTATTTATTTGTTAAGATACATAAGAATAAAAGTAACACTTCACCGTTTAACACATAAATATAAAACACAGAAAAAAATATATAAATACATAGTTCAGTTAATTGATTGCCTATAATCAATACAAGTTGGTATATTTTTTCTAACATTATGCTAACTGCGTGCCGTTTGACTTACAAGAGGAACCCACATGACAGCCAAGTAAACAGACAAATACAAACTCGTATATAAAGAAAAACAGGTCAAGCCAAAGAACTTTCTTTTGAGTGAATGAAATCTTTTGATCTCATTCTGTAATCAAGAAACGCGAGAGAACGTTGATCGTTTTGAATTACTAGTAATGTTAATAAACGTAACCAAAAAATACATGATATAAATAATACAGTATGCTGTATTATGTATTATTTTATAAATAAATGTATTTATTTAATAAATATGTTTTTTCGTAGAGTAGAATGAAATTATGTCGCCTCTGTGGTCTAGTGGTTTGGTATTGATTTTTTGAGGACCTGGGTTGGATTTCCAGGTAGGACGGCAAAAAGAAAATGTGTTTTTTTTAAATTTTCTAGTAAAACGACGTTGCCCTGGATCGGATATGTGCCCGGTTGGTGATAGGTTTATATTGTAGGACTTAATGTCTTTGGTCACGTTAAAGTCGTGGGAGGCCAGGTTGTGCTTTTGCCCACCTTTTCGGAGACACTGTCGTGAAGATACTTTTTTAAGGATAAAATTATTTCGTTTGTGTCCTACACTTGCTTTAAATCCTCAAGATATAATCATATCCCTGTAAATGTGCATATAATTTGGATCATCGACAGAGTTTAAAGTATCATGCCCATCATCTTGATGCATGGCGATCTACAACTGTGCGATTCCGAAGACTTTTTTTTACCTCGCATAACACCTTTGTGGAATAAGCTACCGAGGGCGGTATTCCCAAACAATTATGACTAAGGGACCTTCAAGAAAAGAGCGTACTCATTCCTTAAAGTACGGCAATGCATCTGTGATACTCCTGGTGTTGCATATGTCCGTCGGCGGCGGTGATCACTTTCCATCAGGTGACCCACTTGTTCGTTTGCCTCCTCTTGTATAAAAAAAATCCATCGTTCTGGCCCGAACACTGCGTTATAAAAAAAAAACATTCGCTATTCGAAGACCATCAGTGAAACACAAAGAGAATTTGGTTACGCGGTGTGCTTTATTCGTCATTGTTTTCACACCGCACAGTCAATTACGTATCTTCCGGCACCAGTCTAATGGTAAGTCGGAAGCTTATGATGAGCTTTTATTGGGTGCAGCCGAGTGATTTTCTATTCGGTTCCGTCTTCACTGTGTGTATTTTTAGCTCGCTGTATATGGAACAGCACGTGCTAAGTAATATTTCATTCGTTAGTGATAAGTTTTAGGTTTTCGAAAGTGTTATAGTTTTGGTGTGCACGGAAGATGCTTAAATAAAATTACTGAACATTGAAACAATATTAATGTTTTCTATAAATAAACATAACTGAACAAATAATACAAATTGATTCAACCCCAATGTTAGCAAATTAAAGGTATCTTCACTCCCATATCCCCGACAAGGTAGGACACCCACGACTAGCCGAAGACACTAAGTCCCACAATGTGATAGGTGGCAAGCCTATCGCCAACCGGGCACAATCCCGAGCAACATTTTTTTTATTAGAAAATTGGAAAAACCAAATTTTCTTTGTGTTGCCCGACCCGGGATTCGAACCCGGACCTCATCCTCATGCAGTCAAGTGCAACACCTAAACCGTTAGACCACAGAGGCGATAGCAAATTATATACTAGTGTGTGGATAATAATACACAAAAATACTTAGGTACCTGTATAAATGTAATTAATACCCTGATCCGGACATACACATCTAATATTCATCACACAAACGCCTGACCCCCTCGGGAATCGAACCCGAGCTTCGCGGTTGGTAGGTGGAGTTCGATAACCCCGAGGCAACGAGGTAATCGGTATAAGGACAATACAAATACGAAACAATTTGGAAAATACCTATAAACGTTCGAAACGTCACACTCACAGTTACATTATTTAATAAAAAAAATTACACATATACATAAATAAAAATCTCATGTCGCTATAGATTTTCGGGATATAATTCGGAATTACTGAATCATAAGTTATTTTCTAAAATATTATGGCCTACCTGAAGGATAATGCCGTAGGATTATTTTATTACTATTACTATTATTATTAAATGTATACCACATACCTACTACTGTTACAGTATATTGTAGATAAGCTACTAACTTCATTTGTGATATTACATACAAATATAAAATCTCTAAATATCTGCAAATGGCAAGTCCATTACCAATGATAATACGTTTTATTATAAACTGATTCATTAATTTTTCCCTCCAATTATTAGTTTTTAATGGTCAATGAATAGTTATAACACATTCCATAATAATATATTACAAAATTGTTAATCTCGTCTTTATGGATGATTAGATACTTGCTTATTATAACATAGTTGTTGATTAGCTCGGAGGTTTTATCGTTATGAGTATTACACGTCAAATGTGTTTTAGTTTTATTTAATTATTCTTTACCTAAATAGTGGTAAAAATAATATCAAAACTAACGCTTCTTCGCATATTCAGCCAGAAAAGCTCTTGAAATTATTTATTGTATTCACTTAGGCTTCCGCATAATTAATACTATCTACATATAAAATATAATATGTTTAGGTTTATGTTTATGAACAGCTAAATGCATGTCTTAATTAGACGCCTTATATTAATGTAGATTAAAAAAATGTTTTGCAGTTGAAACATAGCTTTGTAAGTATTAGAAAAGCAATTAAAACCAAATAGTTTTTGTTCAGTACTACGATTCCCTCTTTCCTTTTTTTTATGATATTGGAAGGCAAACAAGCAGACGGATTTCCTGATGATAAGAAATTCACGCCGCCTAGATACACCAAAGGTGGTAATGGTGCGTTGCCAACCTAAGGCCGGGATGTTGACCTCGAGCAAAAGTAAGTTTAGCGTCTACCTACCCTCCGAACCGGAACACGTCATGACGTTATGGCGGCAGGAGTAAGTAAGGCGGTGATACTAATCGAATGCGAAACTCTACCACCTAGACATATGTCACGGTGTTAGTCCCTACCCCCTACTTCATCGATTCCCACGACAAACGACGGCCTCGAGGTGACCATAATCTCGTAAGTGAACACATACCTAGTAAACAGAGAACTTTTTAATTACAATAACCGGATGTTGCCATGATTTAGTGGTCATGCTTAACAATAAAACTGTCGCAACCGTCAATTGCGGTGTCAATGATCACTGGAGTGCTCGCAGCCACCATGTCGGAGGTCGTTCGCCAGGGGGTTTCAGACTTGCAATTAACGATTCATGGCTTTTTACGAGTTGTGAAATCTATGTTCTATAGTATCACAAAACTCTTCTCACTTTCTTAAGGGTGTCTTGCATGTTCCTGGGTTAAGTATTTAACACTGAGTTAGCACCTAACTATGGTTAAATCACTTTATACTTGACATTTTAACTCAATATTAAATGTAACCAGGAAATGTGCAAGTGGTCCTAAGGTGGTTCTATGAATTGATCGGGTTAAGTTGTTAGGTTAATCTACAAATAGGGAAAGGAACATTATGTTCGAACACTAAAAAGAGGAACTAAATGTTTTGTGTCGGCTCTGTGGTCTAGCGGTCCGGGTGTTGGACTTGACTGCATGAGGTTCCGGGTTCGAATCCCCGGTCGGCCAACAAAAAGAAAATTGGATTTTTCCAATTTTCTAATAAAAAATGTTGGTCGGAATTGGAAATGTACTCGGTTGGCGATAGGCTTGCCACCTATCACATTGTGGGACTTAAGTGTCTTCGGCTAGTCGTGGGTGCCTTGGTTGTACCTCTGCCTACCACTTCGGGGATATGGGCGTGAAGATGCTTTAATACTTTTTTACTTTAAATGTTTTGTAATTATAGTTGATAGATTTAGTTACTTGTTAATGTTTTAGCTACATATTGAAATGGGCCATGAAAGTGTAGGTATGTAGAGCGGGTAGCGCGACGTCCTATATCAGTATCATTTATACTGCCTAATACCTACGGCAAACCGCTAGTCTTTTCGTGTTAGTACATTGTACAAATAAAGTAATTAATGTAGTATAAACTATATTACTGCTGAATAACCTAATTTAAAATGTGAATACTGCTTTAAAATTGATTAAGTAACAACGATTTTGAGACAAAGTCTCTATAGCTGCTGCTACTCTAGTAAGTAATGGAAGCATCTTTATCACCTGTAACGTTTATTTTATCTATGGACGACGACTGTATTTTAGAAGCGTTTACAAATTAAAAAAAACATAGAAATTGTTTGAACTTGAAAGGTATCGATCATTGTCGAAATAGTCTTCTCAGCGTAGTTCTGGTTACTGAGAGACTAGTTTATCGCACTGCGGCAGAGTTACAACTAGGTATATAATAAAGCTAAGCGTTTTTACCGACTCTAAAAAAAAATGAGGTTCTCATTTCAAATGTATGTTTTTATGAATGTGTTACGCGTAACAATAACGCATAACTCCCCCTCCCTAACATAAAATAAAAAAAATAAGTTAAATCGATCATAGTATTTACGTATTATTGACAAAAATATCTTTGTTACAGTCGAAGCAGCGAGCATCGATCAAATGGCTGCTTTCGAAGGCTTTCAACAACCGAGTGCCAGATAATCTCCAGGAGCCGTTTTATAAGGATCATGAGGTGTGTAATATGTGTATTCTGGTTTCTAGTACTTAAATCTATTGGTTTAATTTTTTCATAATTAATTTTTCGGAAGTTTAAGCAAGTCGATTTTATTGTGATGGTTGGTAGGTATAAGATTAAGATGTTTGATGAATTTCAATGAATGTGCATAATATTATCTTATATATAAAATTCTCGTGTCACAATGTTAGTCTGCATACTCCTCCGAAACGGCTTGACCGATTCCTCTGAAATTTGGTAAGCATATTGGGTAGGTCTGAGAATCGGCTAACATATATTTTTCATACCCCTAAGTGATAAGGGTGACTCACCCCAATTTTTTTAAATAAATCACATTAAAAATATAGCAGAACAACGTCTGCGGGGTCAGCTAGTAATTTATAAATGTGATCTATTTCACTGATTTAAATATTTTTTCAATGTATATAGTTAAAGACACAAGTTCAAACATCGGCTTCTATTTTCAAAATTCAAACCCGCCTAGGACCGTATTGGCGAATGAAAGTTTAAATGAAAATTCTACCAGTCTTTTTTATAACAAAGTTGCGAATAAATAACTGATTGCAATATTAATACATTCCATACCGACGAGCTTTCCATAATGAGCTTCCCTTTTTAACCGACTTCAAAAAAAGGAGAAGTGTATATCTTCGCCTCCTATATTTTTTTTTTGTACTTAAATCAATTTCTCCGTTATTTCTAACCCGATTTAAAAAAAAATCTGTTTTCGATTGAAAAAACCAGCCACTGACGATGTGGTCGCATTGCCACCAAGCCTGGATCTGATGATTACTTTCCAGGTAAATCAAATAAAATACTTCATTTTTGTGTACTTAGATGATATTCTTTTATAAATTGAAGTGGGTTTTTTGTAGTTTTACTAAGCTCAAAGTACCTTCTACCCTTCACTAAAAAATAGTTCTCTTTAAGTAAGTATCTTCACGCCCATATCCCCGAAGAGGTAGGCAGAGGTACAACCAAGGCACCCACGACTAGCCGAAGATACTAAGTCCCACAATGTGATAGGTGGCAAGCCTATCGCCAACCGGGCACATTTCCAATCCCGACCAACATTTTTTTTTTAATTAGAAAATTGGAAAAATCCAATTTTCACCCCGTTGGTCGACCCGGGATTCGAACCCGGGACCTCATGCAGTCAAGTCCAACACCCGGACCGCTAGACCACAGAGTTCTCTTTATTAGACTCTTAACTAACTAAACGATTCTAAATTGTTGATTGGACTTTTTAAATATTTTCAGGCTTTTTATTTCAATACGCAATTCAAAGCTTAAGTACCTACGTCTTAAGTTTTCTCGTGCCAACGACGTGCTAGACATTTTAATGAGTGAGACTAATCATGGTTAGTCTGCACTAGACCGCAGCGCACCCGCCGCAACTGTAGGTTTACTATTGAATCTCGATTTCGTGAATTGGAAATTGAAAATGGATATTTCGTTTTAGGTACTTGAACGCGGTACTAGCGGATTTTTAACATTTAGTTATTAATAAACAATACATTATTTTATCTGATTCATTGAATAATTTTGGAACAAAATGTCAATAATCGCTAGTACTATGGGCAAGAGTAGCTAAAATGACATAATGTATCCGATTTTAGTTTCCAATTTGTATGAAATCGAGATTCAAGAGTAACCCTACAGCTCGCCTCGTTAGAAAAAGCCACTTTATTGGTTGTCGACAGAATTGTAAAAAAATGTTGTCTACAGGATTGTTAAGTTTCTTAAATTACTAGGACGTAGGTAGAAGACTAAGTTTAATTATTATATTAAAAGAGTTACAATAACGAGACACTGTATTCGTATATCAGGAAATGTGTTTAGAAATTAAAGTTGGAAATATATTTTTTTTTTTACATTGCGCGTGCTACGATGACCAAGGGAGAGGGTCGATTCACTTTTTTATTTATTTATAAGACTAGCTGACCCCGATAGCCGTTGTCCTGTCTTAACTACTGAAAGTCGAGTAAAATTTATATTTTCTTTAAGTTTTCTTAAATTTTCATAAATGGCGTTAAATTTAAAAATGTTTTTCTTTCATAAGATCCTTCACCTGACAATAATTTAGACCAGTGGTTCCCAAAGTTGTTTGGGCTACGGCCCATCTAAAAAAGTTCCCAATTTCGGGACCCACTTCTAGGACGTATAACTGTTACCAACATGAATACAGGACTAAGTTTGAAAACCTTTTTTTGTGTAATTTTAATATTTTATTTATTTAATTGTCTTAGTTAAATAATTACATTAAAATTAGAAGAAAAAAAATGGCGGTTGTGTGGTGTGTTATCGGTAGGGTGGTGTGTTATTCTGCAGGCAGGGCCCACTCAATATTCTTTTGCGACCCACCAGTGGGTCGCGACCCATGGTTTGGGAAACCCTGATTAAGACAACAAAACATGAATAAGCGACATTTTTTAAAAGTTTCCGTGATACAATCGCCAAAAGAAATTGGGTTTAATTTTTTTAGAAGAGTCCTGACCTATGTCCTATGTCCTCGAAAATGTGTCCTAGATTTTCGATAATGAAATATGTATAACCGGATTCAAATCCTAATTCCACCTGATACAGTCACCCAAATTAATGGACCTTTTGATAATTATTACGCGTGAAGGGTTTTCATCATATAAGGATTATTGTCTATGGCCCCCACTATTTTAATTTAATGTTATTCTAAATTGTGACATCAAAATCCCAAAATACATTCATGGCCTCTCCTGCAACACAGTGTCCATATTCAATGCTTCTAAGAAGTGAACCGGTGCGATCACTCGTCATCCATACATAATGAGTGTTATTTTACCTTTCCTGAGCATCTGGTCTATGGCACTGTCCTTGAAACATAAGCCGGTTATTCGCAAAGCATAAGCAATGGCGGTATCGATCCATCCAGTTACATGGAGTTAACATTTAGCACGCGAACTTGTGTTCAGTCATGAGCTGCTTCTGGGCCTGCCAATTCGTGGTGCTCGTGACGTGTTTGTAATTGCCTTTGTGAGTTTTCTCATGTGCTCAATGCTCATGTTGTTCGGGTGTTGAAGTTACAATGTATGTTTTTTGGAGGCCCGCCTGTTAGTAGAAGTATTACACTTGTTCTACAGTAGTTAGTAGTAGTAGTTTAGTATTACATTTAGAAATATTAAAATAGTAATAAATAAATATGGTAGAGCAGCGGTCGGCAACCCGCGGACCGTCGACGTCTTTCTTACTTGCGGTCCGTGAATGTTTTGTAAATAAATTATAAATATCAAAACAAATGCATGAGCGATCCGCGGTTGACCGTAATATATACGGCATATGGTGTGGATTCAGCCTTAAGAACGCGCTTCTCTCCGCCTATTTTCATTTTCTCTATGGGATATGATCAATTATACGTAGGTATATTTGGCTTCTAGGGTTAATGTCAAAAGTGTAGCCCCACCTTTAGCTGTTTATTTTGCCGCCTTGTAACCCTTGCCTGCTAAAAGGTTGCCGACCGCTGTGGTCGAGCATTATCGCTCAGTTATTATCCGATGTGGCTAGAGCCTAAAAACCGACGTATTTGTATGACTTGAGTAAGGAGTGTGGAGGAAGGTAGAGGAAAGTAAAAGGTCTAAAAGGATCGTGACACTTGTCGTGAATATATGTATGTGGTATAGTTTTCGACATCTCATCCCGATTGCTACCGTTGCCGTTTCTATTATATAACGTCAGAGCTCGTTGCTGTCTTATTCCCTTTCACTCACGTGGAAGATTTATTATCTCAGGCTCAAGTCAGCAAAGCGATCGCGGCTATAGGCAATGTATATTTCTTGCCTTCGAGAAGTCCCTTTGTCCTCCAGTCTCATTAAAAGGACACTACCCACGACTTCTGTCGGACCTTAAGCTATATTGTTTTCTTATAATAGTACTCGACCGATTTTGATGAATGACAATTGATTACATTTTAAAACATAATTCTATGTAACACTTTCATTGCAGACCCTCTTTTTATCACAGTTGTGCGAGATTTTTTTTGAACGCTCTTTATTCGGTGTTTTCACTTTGCAAAATTTGTACTTTGGTTTTACATTAAATAAATAAATAATATTTTTTTAATGAACTTATTGCTAAGATAAACACATCTACTTACTTGAATTTTAAATTAAATTAAGTATTATACTTAGCTATTTTAACATTAAAAAAGTTTCTATTGCTAAGTAATTTAATTGGAATTTTATGTTAGTGTCAATTATTCATTTAATAATAATAAAATGTTTTATATAAAAAATAATTTCGCATTTCATATTTAGCATCCTTTACAAAGGACCGCTCCTCTCTTTTTGACACTTTTCTTCTTTATTTGGTAATATTGTATGACTATTAGATAGGTAACCCTAAAGTTTTAGGGTTATTACTTATGAATAACTAGCTATTGCCTGTGGCGTTGCCCGCTTAGTCAATGGTATTTTCGGGATAAAAACTATCCTATGTTTTAATCCCAGTTACCCTCTATGTGTGCGCCAAAATTTTATGAAAATCAGTGAAGTAGATTTAGCGTGAAGGAGTAACAAACAAACAAACTAACATACAAACCTTCGCATTAATAATATTATAAATGCTTGATTAAAAAAAACGTTTTGATATAATCATTTACGATACAAAAACAATCAATCAATGTGTCTTAGCAGTAGAAATAAAATGAAATAGGTTTAAACGTTGATTGAAACATTGAGAATATTGTTTTCCTTTTGTGTTTAAATGTTGTGTTAATAAACATGTAGGTGTACTTTAAACTGAATGTTTGCGTTTGTTCCCAAAAGAGGATATTCATATTGTTAACTCAGTACGGATCTCGTTATCTAAAGTACACAATTTCGTCACCTAGTGCCAACCTAACCGTCAAAAAACCAACGTCGTAGTTGTTTAAAAGAATTACTTTGTGGTGATACTTGCTGAATTGAGGGAAGTGCAAAGGACGTTTTGCCAATAAATAGAGAGATTCGCATGGTCGGTCGTGGCGATGGGTTTTTCATCTTTGGATTTTTTCATTGGATCCTTGGATATTCTCCTCTGTGGTCTAGCGTTCTGGTGTTAGACTTGAGTTCATGAGGTTGGGGTCAATCCCGAGGTCGGGCAACCAAAAGCAAATGTGTTTTTTACAATTTTCTAAAAAAATAACGTTGCCCAGGGTTGGATTTATGTGCCCATAGCCATAGGCTTGCGACCTGTCACTTTATGGAATTTAATGTCTTCGGCTAGTCGTGGGTGCCCTGGTTGTACCTCTGCCTGAATCCTCGAGGTTAAGGGCGTGAATATACTTTTTTTGTCTTTGGATGTAGGCATCCGGCAAAAAGCAACTACAGGCCCGCTTTCCTATAGTTACTATTATTTCTTAGAAAAGGGAAATGATGAATACCACAATGCATGTGAACCTATGTTCGATTCCCAATACCGGTAATTAATCACGCTTAATTTTGTCACGAGAAGGGAATAAACTAGAGGTTCATTTAAGTAATAATAT
>NJDC01008003.1:46974-70101 GCA_002245475.1 Calephelis virginiensis | reverse complement strand
AAAAATTCATGCACCTAGCTATAAAAGGCACATGTTCACTAGACTAATATCTAATCCCATGCAACTTTATTTTCATAATAAAACCGGCTGTCCTGTCAAAATTTAGTTTTGAAATGTTGTTATTCCTAGTTTCCTCGCAAGATTTTTTTTTTTCTTATCTTTTAAACCTTCCGTGGACTTCCACAAATAATTCAAAATCAAAATTAGCCAAATCTAGCTGTTCTCAAGTTTTAGTGAGACTACCGAACAGCAATTGATTGATTTTTATATTCAAGATTGAAAATACATTTTGTTGTTGTTGCCCGACCTGGTGAGCGAACCCGAGAAGGAGAGCGAACTTAAGTCCAACGCCGGACCGTAATACCACAAAGGCGATGCTCATATAGAGCATTATTATAATATAAATGTAATATATCTATGTTATAATAAATTTGTAGGAGTGAATTCTGTACATGGAAGATATTAAAAAAAACGGTGCAAGCTACTAAAAACGACAGAATACATTTTTTAAAGATTTAAGAATTTTTGTCTGTCTGTATCCTGACCGCGATCCAAGCCGAAACTGCTGAACCGATTGTAACGAAATTTAGCTGGTAGGACTTAATGATCCGAGGAAGGTGATAGGATACTTTTTATCCCACTTACTAAAGGGATCCCCGTAGGGGAGGGTTAAAAGTCGAAATGTCAATGGGACTATAATTCATTGACGCGTTAGTTAATTTTTTTTATGTTTTGTCTTTGTAGTTAGTTTTTGTTTTCGAATTCTTTTTCAAGTTAATAAGTAACAAAACAAGTTGAAATTTAGAATGTACAGGTCATCCGACATATACATACATATCTTTACGCCAAGTCCCCGTTCAGGGTAGGCAGAGAGTAACCAAGTGCCAAGTGAACGAAGTTCGCAGGATCAGCTCGTATTAAAAAAAAATGTTCTAATAAACAAAAATACTGTACATAAGATTTATATAGATTGCAACCAGTACCCGTGACTAATAAGCCGAGACAATTGTGTCTTAAGATGTTATAGGTCCACGATATGTCCATGTCTGTTAACATAATTAGAGTATGTATCTTTCATGCCGTTTGGGAAATCTATGGCTTAGTTGTCTACCAATCAATTAGAAACGTTTTCTTTTTGTTTAGCTATTGTTGAGCATTAGAACAGTAGTCTTTGTCATTATTACACTATATGTATAAATCAAAATTATCTGAAAGATAATAGGTCCACATTTGAACTCACAAATAAAATAATTTAAAGGCAAATGTTAAAACAAAGATTAAAAATCCTTCCCTAAAAATTAAATTGAAATCATTTCCACTGCATTAGATTGTGCTTTCTTAAAGTATAGGCACGTTTTACTAAAAAAAACCTTAAATTTCTTTAAGTGTGACTGGAAAATTCATAGAGCACCCTTGATATCTGCAGGATTTGCTCATCAAACCTAAAAACAATGTGATCACCTGGGCGAGTATACTATTTAAATATAAGTAGATTTTTCCAACGTTATTAAATAATCGGGAAGCATATACATTACTCGCCGCTTGAGAACTTTTGTTTGATTCGGTCAAATACTTAATTTGTTTCTGTATATTTTTTTCAAAAATTAATTTATTATTGCGATGTTTGATCACAACATTCATAAATGTTTAACGTGTGACACAAATATTTGTATATCAACGTTTATGTTGTGTAATTTTTGTGATAATGAAATAATTGAAACAGGTGTTAAATACATAAACAGTTTCCTAAAAACAATTAAATCGTATTCATTATGTATTGTATAATGTGCATATTGTGTAATAGTAATATAAAGAAATAACGTTTATTGTGGTTTTATTGTACATTCAACTTTTTTTTGAAAGCTGGCAAAAATACATGTTCTCAATATTAACGAAAAACATAGCACTAAATTTATGAATTTGACAGCTGACCAAATTGAAATTAATGTACTGTAATAGCGTATTTAACTTAAAACTAAAAGACGATAAAAAATGTAATAAATTACAAAACATAGAATTAAAAACAAGTTTAGAAAAGACATCACCACTATTCCCCATCAGTTTATAAGTAATGTTATGAGTTGTGACTTATAAAATAGAAGAATCGTAATCCCTGAAAATGTTATTTATATGTTGCATGTTCACTCCAAAATGGTTTAACCGATTATTATGAATTTTTAGATACATATAAATTAGACTAACAGATTTTTGAGAGTGAACTTAACAGCAGGCAGCCATGTTGTTGAAGGATAGCCATATTAAGAAGATACAGTTTTGGAAACCATTACTTATTTGCGTGACCTGTCTGGACTTCCGTTGTAAAACCCAAACACTACAAAAATTTACTGCCACTGGAAGTCCGTATTTCCAAATTACTGCGTTGAGCTTTGATATACTGTCATCGTTCCGCATGGACGATACCTCCATCTAGGGATGCAACATCGTTCATAAAAAACATCGATATTATAATATCGATGTTTATGAACGATACATCGATGTTTTCACGACGTTTTATAAAGTATTAGTAGGTTTGACGCACCGCTATGATGTAGTGAGAAAAAGCGAATTCCTATAAAAATGAATTGTATTCGTTTTAGTAATCAAAATAACGGACATATACTTATACTTTAAATAAAACAGATGTAATGTACTAGCATGTAAATCGTGGAAGAATAACAAAATCTGTAAATAAACATAGTGAAAGTACGAAAACATACAGCGATTCGTTCTCTTGCTCACTTTAAGCGTAAGAGTGAGACGTGAGACAAAACTAGAAAATGCAATGGCGTGCGAGTTACTAAGATTATATTATGTAGATCATATTATGTGTAACTTACAAAGAGATAGCACTGCAATGGAACATCGTTCATAAAACATCGTTCATAATAATTAACGATGTATCGATGTTTTCTTGTTGTATAACATCGATGTTTATGAACGATACCTCGATGTCTTAAAACATCATGTATCCCTACCTACCTCCATCCGTCCCCTTGGAAATTGATCCCAATTTCTATGTCTTCTAATTTCATTATCATTAGTTGAATGCGTCTTTTCTGTGACTTATATCTAGTGATGTTTCCCGATTGTAGTGACTATAAGGTTGATATTCGAATGCGACGTGCATAAATTAACAAGGCAAATATAGAATTAACGTTCTGTAAAAATAGACTTGCCATAGCGCCATTTCCGTCTTCGGGAAGCGACGATCTTTTGTTCTTCTAACGTTGTGTTTCTTTACGAGCATCGTAGTTATAATTTACATATATTAGATATTTCTTGGTGCTGGTATTGTTTAATTAGATGTTAACATAAGATTTAATTGGGTTACTTTCTGTATTCCGTGAAATTAAATATACACTTTAACACAACAAAAGAAATGTCAGAAACAACATTAGAAACAGAATTATTTTGTTATTGTAAAGTTTACGCTCTATTTTCCACATCACATAAGCAACTTTGGTAATTACATCTGATACCTAAAATATTAAAAATTCTAATTCTATGTACATAGTGTATTTTTTTGTAATATTTGTGGTATTTTTTTGTAATATTTATGCTAATATTTATTTTTATTGGATTTTAATATTCAAGGTAATATTAGCATGAATTATTCTACTAATTTTCCCCATATTGGTCCGGACCAAGACCTAGAGGAGCCGGTCTGCCTGTGCCAGGCAGCTCGTTAAAGGCGAGTGTAGGCTTGCCGTCACTAACACCGTGTTATTTGACTAGGTGATAGAGTCTCGCGACTCGCCCGGATAAGTACCACCGCCTTACCTATTCCTGCCGCTATAATGTCAGCGCTTGCCGATGACGTGTTCCGGTTCGAAAGATAAGGTAGCCGGTAAACATACTTTTGCTCTAGGCCTAACATCCCGGGCTAAGATTGGTAACGCACCATTACCACCTTCGGGTTCTCTAGGCGGCGTGAATTTCTTACTATCAGAAAATCCGTTGGCTTGTTTGCCTTTTAATATCATGAAAAAAACATCGTTTTATGAAATTGGAAAATGAAGGTAAGTTGTAGTCGGATTTCCAGATGGAAGGAAACACTTTTTTATTCCGAAGGTGGCAACGGTGTCACCTTTACGACAGTGACGAGTACAGACACAGCGACTACAAGAATAATCGGTATGACCAATGTGAGCGAGTCATCGCAAACTCTGTCTTGAAGTCTTATAGTGTTAGTAACAAAGGACCCGACGATTGGTACCTGTAATCTGATTGGTAATAAATAATTGGCCTGGGAAAAAAAGGAAGGAAGCCATAGGATATGAATAAGCAAATCTTCTCTTCCCTATACGAATTTAATAAAAAAAATATTAAATTCGTATGTGTTAAATCATTCATGTTCGATTTAAAAGCACGTGTATGTACTACGTGCACTTATATGAATGGACCCAAATTAATATTCATTAAAAAAACATTTTAAAGTAAAAAATGAACTCCGTGTAATGTTTAAATAAAATTCAGTTGATTTATATAAAACTAATTACCGTTACTTGTTTCAACCACACTTTGAATAATACGTACATTCATTATTTTATATAGTGTATCATTTTCGTTAGTATATTTTAAATTGTATTCAATTGTTAAGTTTCAAAAGAGCAACTACCAATTTTGTTATGGATGTCTTCCACATGTTGCCGTGCATGGGTTGCCAATCTGAAGCCAGAAAGCTTTTAACGTCAATAAGTAGTCTGAAAACTTTAATAATAGGTGAGGTAGCTTTGCGTGTTTTGTGGAAATATAGATACAATAGTTCCCCTGCTCTAAATAGAGTTAGAATCTAAGTGGATAAGGAAGGGAAAGAAAATAAACTTATATATTTAGTAGATTAAAACAACAAAACAATTACTAGAAAGTTACATTATAAAGACGACAATGAAGTATCTTTCATTAAAATCAGAAAACTACTACTATTACATTCTTATGATAAAAAAGGCAAATTTCAAAAGATATTCAAGTTTCGATTTTTTTTTATTTCTTATGACAGTAAAACAGCAATTAAATAGGAGCCACTAAAAGACGACCCATCACGTATAGGTCTTGGATCAAGACATGTGTGTTACTTACTATTAGGGATAACGCAGATCACGTGAAGTGGAGAAGTTAGAGTAAAGCGGACCTTAATTCTTCATGTTAAAATGCGAGGAATAGTCGTGAACGTGATATAATTCGACACTATGGAATGATGATAGAAGTCTCTACTTTTCGGTCATTTTTAAAATTGGAATAGCACTTTAAAACACATTAGATGCTTTTTTCAAATACTTAACATAGCATTTTTAGTTTCGACCTTGTGTCATATTACAATATGCTAATGTGACAATCTTCAATTAAATATGCAGGGCAATTTCCAGTTTGAGAGAATTTGTAGTGGCGGCGAAAGAAATCTGTAGCTTTTTTTCATTTATTCTTTATTTTACGGCATATTATTAGTTTAGTTAGATATTCTCAGTGAGTGACCGCGTTCCGATCCGGTGGTAGTTTTTAGAATTATTTAGACGCATCACAAGAATCTTTGTATAGATCTACGTGAATAAATATATTTTGAATTTGAATTAGTCCATCATAGGCAATACGACGTCATCTGGGACGAAATCTAGAAAGTTCTTTGCAGTCATTTGAAATGATTTCGTCGATATAAATTGTATGATGTTTTACGTACATTTATATTAACATATACATACACAAATATCTACACGCTTTCTTATAGGGTAGGTAAATGTAAAGGAGCCTTTATGTTTTCTGTACTTGAATAAAAATTAAGCACGAATTCTGTACATTGAAGAAATTTAATAAAAAGGAGGTTTAGGCTGTTAAAAATGGGCAACACATAACATTTTTAGAAATTTTGACTATTTCTTGATTGCGATTCACGCGGAATCTACTAAACTGACCTCAGCAATGTTTGGTAGGTAGGTACTCTATGTTCCTAGGAAGATTATAGGCCACTTTTTATCCCATTTACTAAAGGTATTGCTCTGGGAAAGGACTCAACGTCAAATTGTAAAATGGAACATAATTAAGTATTTACTTCTCATGTCTCGTAATCTGGAGTTTGGACTTTAATACAATCCAACTATATCCATGAATATTGTAAATGTAAGAGTTTGTCAATGTTTTACTATTGATACTTATTTAAATCGGGTTAGCGTTTTAGCGGTTACTCTGACGTTTTTTATGAGTTTGGAAGGAAAAAAACAGGTAAGAAATACACGTTTTGTACCAGTGGTGGTATTGATGCGTTACCAACTTGAGGTTGGGAAGTTAAGATTCTTTCGTAGGAACTTTATCAGCTGTCTTAAACAGAACGGCTAATTTACCGTGTTGTTTCGGGCTCCTTTGCAGAATAGACCAGGTGCTGCCTTCCTGCCAGGCAGCTCGTAAAAGGTGAGCATAGGCTTACCGTCAGTAGCACTGTGACATCCTTCTGCTTGTTTGCCTTGCATTATCATAAAAAAATAGTAGCGGTGGTGAGTGGTTACATATTTTTGATTTTGGTGATAATTGTTAAATCGTCTGTGTACATGCAAAAGTCGCCATGTGTTCTAATTACATTTTTTAGTATTTGAAACGTTTTCTAACAATACACATATTTAAAAAAAATCCAGGTGATATATTAAGTATTTAAAGACTTGCGAAATGTAGCCATGTGACATTCATACCTACTGGGTGTGTTCCTTATAAACACGCTATGTGACACGATAGTGTCAAGTATATACCAAGAATTAAAAAATGCACGTGACGTCTTTTGAAAGAACGAAATTTAAATTTATCAGCAAAATCATAAATTACTACTAGCTGTTATTATCTGGTTATTATTCTACTATTATTAAAACTGTTATCCGCTGGTTCGGTCATGTGGAAAGAATGACAGATGAAAGATTGACAAAGCAGATATACAATGCGAATGTGATCTGATCAATCGGATATTATCCGAGGGTGGTGTCAAGAGTCTCCGAAACCGGTGTGTTTGTATGAAAAGGGTTATGAATGTGAAGGAAGCAAGACAGGTTTGTCGGGATCGTGAGGTCTGGCACTCGATACTCTCTGCCTACCCCGCAAGGGACTTGGCGTGAAGATATGTATGTATGTATGTGTACTAGCTGTTACCCGCGACTTTACGCGCGATAAATTGAGATGTAAGCTATTCTACCTTTCAAGTTAGATCAAACTGCTCACGGTGTGTAAATTTGTCCATAGCGGACAAATAATACTACCTAATAATGTCGAACTAAGAACTTGAACTTAAGACTTAGACTTGGGACTAAGTGTCTTCGGCTAGTCGTGGGTACCCTGGTTGTGCCTCTGCCTACCCCTTGGGGTGTGTTGGGCGTGAAGATACTTACTTATTTATTTAAGAACTTGAAATTGTCTCTCCGGGTTCAAACCCGGTATCATTAAATGAGTGTTTGTTTCCTACCAGTGAAACATTAAAGTGAGTCAATGCTCGATATCTGCCGTTTCTCATTGACGCAAAGGAGATGAATCATACTTCAATACCCGTTCCCTCTGCACTTGCACATAAATCTGTCTCTGAGAGTTCCAAGCACGTCTTGTCTAACTTGATTTGAAGTTAGAATATGCAATATTACCAACTTCATGCTTATATTATTATAGGTTACTGCCAGAACGCCTCGTGAAATTTAGATGCATGATGTGAATATTTCATAAACATAAGTGCAAACATCCTAAAATTAAAATGAATTCAATAACTCCCCGAAAATATCTATATTTAACTAGTTGTCCCGGCGATCTTCGTTCCACCCGTTCAGTTTGTATGGCAAAATTAAAGTGTTGTTTTTGCCATTTTCCCTGCAATTTTTCCGGTTTTCCTCTTCATAAGAACCTTCTCCCGACAATAACTAACACAATAAAAAAAGAATTACCTAAATCGGTCCAGTCGTTCGGAAGTTATGCGCTTACCAACACATTCAGCGATGATTCATTTTCATATTATAGATGAGATGTTGCTAGGAACCAGCTTACATCGACTTTCAAACCAAAATTCCAACTTTAACGTCAGCTTGCCCATTGTACTGTAATTTCTATATGTAAAAGTTTGGATATAATGTTGTGTATAATACAGAAATTACTATTATCAAAGTTGGCCCAGCCGTTAAAAAGTCATCCGCACGCACACATGCGACACATGTAAAAACAAACATTTCAAACTTATTTTTTTCAATTGGGGTTCTAAACGTGTAACATGCTTCTTTCTCAATGAATGTTTTCCGTCTCTGAGCGTGACATCTCAATGTATTCGCACATAATCATTGTTTATGGCAATTGCTTGATAGCTTACAATCGAAAATGATACATTGGAATGAGGAAAATCTCATCGCCTTTCTCCTTGACCGCCGGTCTACGGAGATGGAGTGCATGTCGATAGTGTGTAGTTCGCTCTCTCCCATTAAAATATTTTTGCTTCGTCTGTTTTTCAGTTGCAGCTTATATGTTGATTGTTTTGAACCTAAAAGTCGCCTCTGTGATCTATCGGTCCAAATGTCCAAAAAAATGTTGCTTGGGATTGTATGTGTGCCCGGTTGGCGATAGGCTTGCCACCTATCACATTGTGGGGCTTAGCGCTTTCGGCTAGTCGTGGGTGCTCTGTTGTGCCTGTGCCTACCCCTTCGGGGATATGGTCGTGAAGATACTTTGAAGCTAAAAGTCAGTTATGCTGGACGTATGGCCTCCTACGAAGTAATTGAAATTCCTAGTATGTGCTGAATGCAGTAAAATATTACGCTACAATGTGACCGAATGGTTGACACATTTAATTCAGAGTTTATCCGAATATTGATCACATTTGACCTTTCAAATTGGACTATAAACAAGACTATGATACTATTTAGGAGTATTGACTGGATCTTTACAACAAGTCCCTTAGGTTACCGTAGAAATAAGATTTATCCTTCTAATCTACATTTAATAATACTTTTCGAAAACGTAAATAAAGTATTTAAATATTTGCTATTGCTTTAATTAATGAACTGGTGAACCAAACTAGATTTTCTTTTTGATCGAGTTGCAATTTATTATAGCAAAAGACAGCGAACATGCCCTTGGATCCTCTGATGGTAAGAAATAACCACAGCCTATAGACACTATAGTTTTTTTTTATAATATTGGAAGGCAAACAAGCAGACGGATTTGGTAAGAAATTCACGCCGCCTAGAGACACCAAAGGTAATGGTAATGGTGCGTTGCCAACCTGAGGCCTCGAGCAAAAGTAAGTTTACCAGCTACCGTGTCCTTCGAACCGGAACACGTCAACGGCAAGCGCTGACATTATGGCGACAGGAATGGATAAGGCGGTGGTACCAATCCGCGCAAGTCGCTGCGAGACTCTACCATCGAGTCAGGTGTCACGGTGTTAGTGACTGTAAGCCTATACTCACCTTTTACGAGCTGCCTGACACAGGAAGGCGGATGGTCTATTCTGCAAAGGAGCCCGAACCAATACAAGATGCTGTAGGTGCGTCACTGTCCTTTGGCGGGGGTGGTAGTCTAATTATTCAAGTCTACCGGCTACTCGACCCTTCGGACCGGAACATGATATTGTCAGAAATACGAAGGAAGTGGAGGGATCCAACCGGCCAACGGGCTGAACAACACTGTACCATCAATGAAAGTTTCGTGTTTTATATTGGAATAAGATTTTATGATTTTCCCTAATTTTTTCCTTCAAATTGTAAACAAGTATAAAACGTGTCATTCAAACACATACGTGTCAACGGTACGGTATCCCGTATTTTCCCCGTGTTGGTCCCGGCCCGCTAAGTAGAATATACCATCGGCCACTCTGCTAGGCAAGTTTTAAGGGGCAAGCTTAGATTAAATAGGTCCTTACCAACAAGACTACTGGTAGTAGAAAGTTGTGGAGGTTGCATCAGGCGACCCGTGTGTTGGTTCGCTGATTGCTTGTATAAAAAATGGACTGAAATATTGACAAATTTTGTAAATTCGTAAGTATTCTAAAATATATGAAAGTGTTAATAACAGTTGCAATGATGGTATAGAGCGGTGCAGCTAATTTTCCTGGAAGTGTCGACCGCTTTACTTATCCTTGTCCATTTTGTGATGGTATTTGGCACCGGTAATATGGTAGCCCGTAGACTTGCACATTCGGTTTAGCACCCCGACAATTTGATATGTCTATGAAATGGCCCTCAGGAGAGCCATGCTTCTCATTCCGTAAAAAAAATACGGACGTTTTCAATTTGATATTTTAATCGATACTTTTGTGAAGTTGCATTAACGGTAACATAACCAACGTGATAACAAATTACACATTCAATTAACATACTAGATATCCTTGAAACGTGTAACATATTTGAATATTAAATTATTGAGATATTTTAAATATTTTTGCTACAAACAGCAGGAAAACTTGATGTAAACAGAAAACAGGTTACGATTTCGAATTGATAAAAACAATCCAAATTGATTGCTTATTTTTTTTTCATTCGAATGGTGTCATCTGCTGTATTAAGTATTCGTACATCGCTACATAGTATCATACAAGTCGCGTTCCGCTGTTTGTCTCTAATAATATGTATTTTTATACCTTTAAAACTACGTTTTTAGATCGCCTCTGTGGTCTAGCGGTCCAGGGGTTGGACTTGACTGCATGAGGTCCCGGGTTCGTTTCGCGGGTCGGGCAACAGAACAGAAAATGTGGTTTTTCCAATTTTCTAATAAAAAAAATGTTACCCGGGATTGGATGTGTGCCCGGTTGGCGATAAGCTTGCCACCTATCACATTATGGGACCTAGTATCTTCGGCTAATCGTGGGTGCCCTGGTTGTGCCTCTGCCTACCTCTTCGGGGATATGGGCGTGAAGATACTTACAGTACTACTATTTAAATTATGCGCTTCGGCCTTACACTTTTTACACTTTATACTTTTTTTTTAAATTGGCTGACCTAATCTTAATATAAGCGAAATGATTAATAATGTGTTATGACAACTATATATAGTAGGGGAGCCCAAAAGGGGATATTTGGAGTAACTCAGGTGCGTCAGATTAAGATATGGGAGATACCCTGTACCATTGTTGAACACCTCCATTATGTATCAAATCTCTATATAGAGACGCGCATGTAGGGTTGTCTGTCTATTTTTTTTTTGCCTGAAATATACTCGAGCGTGTCAGATTAAAGTATGGCGGGCTTATTACATGCCAATAAGCCCATGTTTGAATTTTCTGATTATTTGAACAAGATGTACGAGAGTAAGAGGTTCAGAAACTTTCAAAAACCAAGTCATATATGTGTTAATTGACGATTACAGCAACCTGTCTGATTGACATATTTCTGTCATCGGAGACACATTAAGTATATAGATTGTTAATATCTGATGAGTTCCGCTATGATCAGGTGACTGGGATTGCTATTTTAGCTTTTAGACACTTAAGGCACCGCTAAAAATAATGCCTTACATGACCTTTTTTATTCTCTACTATTAAATCTACAAGGTGCAATGGGTCCCAATGACGCTGGGGTTACTACACATTTAGCATCGCGGGCTCCCCTACTAATATAGATATCTTTTAAATACATTCAGATTTCCGAAGCTTGACAAATATAGCCGAAGCGCATAATTTAAATAGTACTACAGTAATGGATTTTGATGCGGTAATTTTTAATTTAATAGAGTGATATATGAGGAAGGTATGTATGTATATTAACGAAGAAGGTGGCCCATCCGAGCGAAGTTGGGACGGGCTGCTAGTATTTTTATTTAAGCGAACAGAGAAATTATTTGTAAGAAACTTTTGACAACATTATAATATTTATTCGCTGACCATGAAAACATATTTTTTAAGAATTAAATAAGGTAAAAATGCGTGGTATATGTTTAAGGTGTAACAGGTGTATTGCCAAATTTAAGACTGGGAAGTTTCTGATAAGTTTACTGTAAGTATGGAAGCGAGAGTTGGGTATATAAGAAGAAGCATCAGAATAGGATAAATGCGATCGAAATGAGAGCGCTGCAGAAAATCTGTGGTGTAACGCTTGCTGACCGCTTTCGAAATAGTGTGATCCGAAAAAGAGTGAGATTGACAGAAAGTGTTGTTGTTAAAATGAGAAAGGGCATGCTCCGCTGGTTCGGTCATGTAAAAAGAATGACAGATGAAAGATTGACAAAGCAGATATACAATGCGAATCTGGATGGATGTAGGTACCCAGGAAGACCAAAGTTGACAATCCACGATCAGATCGCTCGGATATCATCTGAGGGTGGAGTCAAGATTCTCCAAAACTGGCGTGTTTGTATGAAAAGTGTAATGAATGTGATGGAAGCCAGACAGGTTTGTCAGGATCGTGAGGTTTGGCACTCGATACTCTCTGCATACCCCATAAGGGAAGATATGTATGTACACAATAAATGGCTCGTCCTCAAACTTCCTGACAAATAGGCAGTTGATATTTTCGTCATGGGAGCGCAAATCGACTAGGTTTCATAAAAAAACCTGATTAGTTCAAATGCTTGAACAATTGCGTTAAGGTTCCTTTGTAATAATTGTAATCAAGTGGATATTGCATAAAATCGTTAAACTGTCTAATAGTGAAAAGTGAGAGTTGTCGAGGTCGTGCCGTATGGTCAATGGTCATAATTCACACGACAGCGTTTTAGCGCTTCATGGCCGCTGATGGTAATTTAATGTTGTAATATTCGCAATCGCACACGTTCGCCTGCTTTTTTTTCTAACAGTTCTCAGAGCTGAAGTGATTACATGATATTCCATTTTTAAATTGTGTTTTTTTTACTGAGCATCGTAATTCGTTTTATTGATTGCAGAAGGAGGGTTACGTTTTTCGAATGTTTATTTTTATGTATGGTGGTAATTGGTATCCTCATTGTCTATTTCTCTTGGTCCCAGTACGTTTCCTTGGGGCAGTCCCTAATTCGTGAGATATTTTAAATATTTTTCCTTGTATTGGTCCTGGTCCAACGAGTAAAAAAGACCATCTTTTGTTCTGTCTGGCAGGTCATAAGAGGCGAGGAAAAGGCTATATTGGTGACTACCAACGTGATGACGACGCTGAATGGATATTGATGAAATTTGATAGGAATACTTAATATTTAAATGCGAAAGGTCTGTTGCTCTTTCACGGCTAAGCCGCTGAACCGATTTTAATGAAATTTGATATAAATACTTAAAATGTGTTTTGTGTCGCTTTTTATGCACCTGCTCCTATTGTATTTATATTTTTTCAATGTACAGAATTCACTCAGAATACTCTTTTTATTTATTCTATTCTTTTTATTGTGAGTATAGATATTCTCGCAGGAGTCAAACTAAATTAGCAATTCTAGTGTTGTAGACAGCAGCAACATGCAAATTGAACCAAAATATTATTGATGTTCTTTCTTCTCAATTTATAACTTACACTACTACTATTTAAATTATTCACTTGGGTATTACACATTTTACTCATTTTACACTTTGTCCTTTTACAAGCGGCCCGCCCCGGCTTCGCACGGGTATAAAATATACATATAACTCTACCTCTTTAAACACTTTGTCTATTAAAAAAACTGCATCAAAATCCGTTGCGTAGTTTGAAAGATTTATTCATACAAAGGGACATAGGGACAGAGAACGCGTCTTTGTTTGAACGGGACTATATGTAGTGATTTTTAAATTGGCTGACCTTATCTAAATTTAAGCGAAATGATTAATTATGTGTAATAACAACTCTATATAGATATATTTAAAATACATTCGGATTTCAGAAGCTTGACGAATATAGCCAAAGCGCATAATTTAAATAGTACTACTGTAATATCTTTATATTACTCTTCAAACGACTTCAAAGGTTCTCTACATATAAGTACAATATGTAGGATTGTACTAAAATTAATACAAATAAAGTCTCCCTTTAACTAAGGCTTCTTAATGCCAAAATAATAATAAATAATAATAATACTCACACAACTTGAATCTAACCCTAAAGTAAGAAAATTATATGCTTGTGCTATGGGTGTTAGTCAACGATAGTAATACATAGAAATCCTTAAATATGTACCAGAATAAATTTAATAAACACCCAGATCCGGAAACGCAGACATCTAAATGTTTATCACACAAATGCCTGCCCCCCTCGGGAATCGAATCCGAGCCTCGCGGTAAGTCAATGTAGTTAGGCGTATACGTTAGCCATTCGACCAAACGAGGCGGTCAATAAACAATTAACAAAATAAAAACGGTGATTGTGACATCTTGACAGAAGTTATGAGTTAACTTATTTTTTTTTATGATATGGGATGGCAAACAAGCATTTTTTTTTATGATATAGGAAGGCAAACAAGCAGACGTATTTCCTGATGGTAAGAAATTCACGCCGCTTAGAGACACCAAAGGTGGCAAAGGTGCGTGGCTAACCTGAGGTCGGGTTGTTAGGCCTCGAGCAAAAGTAAGTTTACCGGCTACCTTACCCTCCGAACCGGAACACGTTATGACGTTATGGCGGCAGGAATAGGTAAGGCGGTGGTACCAATACGGGCGAGTTGTTGCGAAACTCTACCCCCTAGTCAGATGTCACGGTGTTAGTGTCAGTAAGCCTATGCTCGGCTTTTACGAGCTGCCTGGCAAGGAAGGCAGATGGTCTATTCTGCAAAGGGGCCCGGACCAACACGGGGAAACTTACGTACTATGAGGATTGACATCATGTTAGCGACATACTATTAATATCTTTTGTAAACATAGGTAGGAGACTGTCGTCTTTTACTATTAAAAGAATCATGTGTTTGGTCATATCCCCTGTATTTTACCTGCTGATAGAATTGAAGGGGCCTATTATATAGGTCCTTGCATTACGATTGATCAGCAGAAACCAAATAAAGCTACAATTATGTAATGTAATATTAAGTATGACTTAGGTGACGTAACATGTCTCGACCACACCCAGCAGTTGGGCTCACCAACGCTCCTCAATGACGTAATATTCGTGCGACGTACCCTGTGAAATTATCACTCTGCTATTTAGTTTTATCACAGATTAGGACATTTTAATGTGACCTATATTTTGTATGATTTGTTCACATTGGTAGAGGTTAGGTCCCTTAGTTCTATTGTATTTTTACCCAATTTACAAAATAGAGGATGTTATGTTTTCGATTCCTATTTTTTTTTGTTTGTGTATGATAATCGTATTTCACTGTAAATTCCAAACCGATTTTAAAAATTCTTTTTTATTTGAAAGATCCTACTTCCGGTGTGGTTACATTGCCATCAACTCCGGATCTGATGATGGAATCCCAAAGAAATCGAGAAAAATATTCATTTTTTGTGTGCTTAGATGATGTAATAAAGAAACCGATTTCTTTTTTATTTTTGCAGTATTACTGCTCTTAAATTATGTATTATGAAAAAAATGTCATCTATTTCCTCCGCTAATTACTCGTTATTTTTAGATACGAAAAAAATATTAAGAGTTGATGAGACATCCTTGAACTCGATATTATTGCCTTTTTTGTTATTCGAAAAGTCGCTAACTTCAGGCTCAAATTTATTTTTTTAATCCGACTTCACCAAATTAGGAATATAAGTATCATCAATTGCAGTAAAACGAATGATTTATACCTGGTGGAGTAAGCCGCAGATATCAGTTATTAAAATATGGGAAGGGTAATTTTAAAAATGATTGTTTCATAATTTCCAGGATCAAGAACACCTGAAACCGCCGATAGTGGGGGGTTTGGCCAGCGCGGAGCTGTACTGCCTCGCGTTGGCCAACATGTACTCGGACCCCAACTACCACAGCCTCAACCACTGGAACATCCTGCAGACGTTGGCCAGGAAGGGCGTACACGTGCCCGACCCACCCGACTGCGCGCTCACAGAGACTGTGCTTATACAGACCAATCCACTGAAAATGGTAATATGTTTTACTTAGTAGTTAATTTTTATTTTTGTAATTTTTTGACAACTAAATACACAAATAATAATATCGGGAGCACTTAGAGACGTCAGTTATCTTTGAATAAGTCATTAAGTCTACATTTTCCATCTACAAAATTGGACTTAATGATAGATTTAATGTTAACTGTCGTCTCTGAGTGCGGTCCTATGATTTGCATCGATTCAAAGTAGGTAAACTCTTGTCACCACCGAAACTTTCAACTTTGTTGACAGACAAATATTGTAATATTTTTTGTATGATATTGGGAAGCAAACAAGCAGAAAGATTTCCTGATGGTAAGAAATTCACGCCGCTAGAGATACCGATGGTGGTAATGGTGCATTGCCAACCTGAAGTCGGGATGTTCGCCTCGACATTTACTTATTGTCTCTTTTTGCGTCGATTACGAATAACTTTTCCCAGAGTTCGAAATCAATTAAACTTAAAACTATTTTAGGTCTAAATTTTTTAGAAGTCATCTATTCCGGTAAACCTTTGAAGAAATCATTGCTTAAATAGAAATAGTTTTAATTGCACAAATATACATTATCACTATCTCTACATAGTATAAAACAAAGTCGCTTGCTCTGTCCCTAAGTCCCTTTGTATGCTTAAATCTTTAAAACTACGCAACGATTTTGATGCGGTTTTTGTAATGGAAAGAAAAAATATTGCCAGATGTAAATAAATATTAATACAGTATGCAAATAAATATTTTTCATTTACATTTTTTCATTTAAAAATAGTTGGTAAACATGGTTTTCATGGTAACCGTGATATGTCAGCAGTGGTGCTGGTGTGCACTTTATATTCAGCTTAATAAGTCCTGAATTAGGATTGTACAAGTTTTGTAAATTATTTTATATACTCCGTATACCCCGTAAAGATATGTATGTATGTGTTTTTACTCATTACAAAGGTTAAGTCCTGTGTCTGAGTTAGTTTTGGATAAGACCCTTTTTTGAGATTTTACTGTTAATCGGTTTTAAAATAAGTTCACTGTGGCTGTTACGTCATTATTCATTACGTCGATTTCCCCTCCTTGCGGTTGATTCCGAATTCTGAGGATTGTGACTTTGTCATTATGACTATATTTTTTTTGTGATTAACACCCCCCTGTTTGCTGTTATTTTAGTGGTGACCAGCGTGGCTTAATATTTCTCTTAAATGTAAATAAAACTTTTCCCTGTCGTCGTTTTTTTTTTCAACTTTTTTCATTAACATAAATTTTTGAAGGTTTTTGTTTTTTATTTATAATAGTTATTGATAATTGAATGCGAAAATTTGTTTGTATGTTTATCGTATTTATTTATCAACTCGACATGTAGGTTAATCAATTTAATGGATCTACGACCTTACACCATTTTGTCTAGTTCAGGAATCCTTTCAGATCCTTACGTCCATCAGGTCTTCCAATCCTAAAAGGGATCAGTATTAATTCATAAGCTGAGAAAAGCCTACCTGGCCACTATATTCCTCTGTCCCTATTTCCCTTTGTATGATTAAATGTTTAAAACTACGCAACGGATTTTGATGCGTTTTTTTAATAGATAAAGTGATTGAAGAGGAAGGTTTATATGTATATTTCATAACCGTTCGAAGTCGGAGTGGGCCGCTAGTAATGATTATATTTTACAGATTTCAGGACTTTAGACAAAAAATTAGCATTAGTTTTCAATACAATTACTATTTAACAAAGAAAAAATAACACCACACAAAAATAAATTATATACATAATACATAACTTTTGTAATAAAATAAATTATGTTTAAATTATCATTTGAATGAAATGAACGGTAAAATACTAAAAATAAAAATGGAATATTTATATTAGTTGTGTATGTTTTTCAGAGCGCGCACATGACTGTGATAGAGGGTTTGATGGTAGTGTACGCGCGCGAGGTGGTGACGCTCGACCGCGTGTCGGCGGCGGCTCAGCGGTTCGGCACTAGCCAGCCGCTGCCCACCGGCTCGTCCATCCCGCACGAGGACGGCCTGCTCTGCTGGGTCAACGCCGCCTGCGCCGCCGCCAACAATGCCGAGGTATACTCTGCTCTTCTTTCCTTTGTAACCACTTAGTTTTTAAACAAGGTGCAACAAAACTGCTTAAAACACTTGTATATAAACAGCATTTTTCGTTTTTAGACTTCGGAGATTATTGTCTTTAAAATAATTTTTTCCTTGTTACATAACTATAATGCAGAACTTAAATGTAATAAAAAACACTATAATTTACATAGTTTATAGTTTACTTCGAAGTAAAAAAAAGGCGGTGCTTATGTAATTATCAAAGCAGACAAAGAAAAATACAAAATACGTAGCATTTAGATTTTTTTATTTTTTTATTTAATCATGTACATTGAACACAAAAAACGTGGACTTTCAAACTAAATTATTTACACAAAAGGTCAGCTTAACTCAGGTAAAGAGATTTCTTCCAGCTCATCCAAAAAGAAGCTGATAAAATAAATGGTAGACTCACAGTACACAATAAATTGAGTACGAAACTTGGATTTCTATCCTAATATAATAAAGTGACAAACAACTGAATTTTCTTGCGGTTTTCTCCAATAGGTATATTTCCGAGAAAAGTTTAGATATTGAACTAGTAAAATAATATGTCGTAATTTGTTCAACATTTCAAAAAAAAAATCCGCCGTTGGGAGTTTTGACCAAAACCGCTGCCTTACAGTTGTAACAAAACAATAGGTTCTACTTTTCCCCGTACAAAATTTGAAATTTATTATTATTAATAATTATTCTCAGTGATCGCCTATTAGTCGAGATTAAGGCTTTATTGTTAGTTATCTTTTTGAGTAGAACGTCACCTTCATTATTTCATCAAGACTACTACTTTGTTTTCAAACATTATGAAAATAGTTTGTGCGCCATCTGTGATCTTTTATCGTTATAAATATTTTTGTTTGTGTGTGTCAAATGCACGGTAGTATGCGTAATGTTATACTTTTTGATTCAGTGCACTTTATAAGTAAGCATTATTTAAAAAACATAGCTTTCTGCACTTCTCCTACACATAAACTATAAGTATGCCAAAATGCACACTCCTCCGGCAGCGCAATTTTCGCAAAAATGGATCCAAAGTTTTGCTTCACGTATTACTTTTATGATTACATATATTGCTCTATCCCTCGAGCGAAGCTGGAGCGGATCGCTAGTAATATATAAATACGTAATCGGTAGTTACACATTGCAGGAGAACACATCATTACACGTGCCAATGGTGAAAAGTCTCCAGGAGTTGTGCGACGGTACGGCGCTGGCGGCGTTGATATCGTTCTACTGTCCGGACGCGTTGCCCCGCAGCGCCGTGCGGGTCGGCCGCATGGCCTCCATACAAGACTGCCTACACAACCTCATGCTAGTTTACGACTTCTGTCAGACCAGTCTGCCTCATAATGTGTTTCATATGATGCCTGAAGACGTCACGTATATGAGGGGGTGAGTGTTGGTGGATTTTTGTCTAATCATTACTTTGTCTCTTGCTTCACAAAAAAAACCAAATGGCATCATTATTCCTATAACTAAGGTCCTTTGCTAATTCATTTGATATTTATTACTACTTATTGCTTAAAATGATTAAAAATAAATCCACTTTGTGTTTGAACATATTTAATATGATTTAGACAGACATAGTCCCCGTGCGGCTCCGGATATAATAGATAGACTGCCTTCCTGCTTGGCAGCTCGTTATAGGCGAGCTTAGACTTACTGTCACTAACACTGTGACTTCTACTAGGTGTTAGTTTCGCAGCGACTTACCGGGCATGGCACTACTGACAACTTTGGCATCAGTATTTATCATGTATATCTAAAGTATGAGGGAATCTGTCCGTTTGTTTATGTTTCAAAACTATAAAACCTATGAATTACTTTTATTATTTATTTGATCGCTGACAAGGTTCTAGAGTTCAATAAATTAATTTTGTTTTTTCATTAGTGTTAAATATTTGAATTTTAAACACAGTGGTATCAATTAAAAGAGAAATATGAATATTGTCTAGAATGTAGATTACATTTTCATATATTGATAAAAAAAAGACAAAATTTCTACAGTTAGCGACAGATTTTTTTAATGATATTGGTAGTCAAACAAACAGACGGATTTCCTGATGGTAAGAAATTCACGCCGCCTAGAGACATCAATGGTGGTAACAGTGCATTGTCCGCCTGAGGCCGGGATGTTAGGCCTCGAGAAAAAGTAAGTTTACCGGCTACCTTATCCTCCGAACCGGAACACGTCAACGGGAAGCACTGACGTTATGGTGGCAGGAATACGGATGTCTTTCTAATTTTTTTTTGTATAATTAACACTACTTTATATAAGTATAATAATAAATAAATAATTATCCCTGTACAAGTCACACAAATTGGATATATCCCCAAGTAATCAAATTATATGCTTGTGTTATGGGTGTTAGTCAACGATACTAATACATAGAAATACTTAAATAGATACCAGAATATATTTAATAAACACCCAGACCCGGAAATGCACACAACTAAATGTTCACCACACAAATGCCTGTCCCCGTCGGGAATCGAACCCGAGCCTTGCGGTTGGTCGATGTAGTTAGGTGTGTACGCTAGCCACTCTACCAACGAGGTGGTCATATTTATTAGAAAATTGAAATACGGAATCAGATATGTGCCCGGTTGGCGATAGGCTTGCTACCTAACACATTGTGGGACCTGGTGTCTTCGGCTAGTCGTGGGTGTCCTAGTTGTGTCTCTGTCTACTTCTTCTGGGATATGGACTTAAAGATATTTTTTGAATAAATTGAATTTTTTTTTTAAATTTTTTTAATAATTTAAAACTAAATTGTAATCAAACAAATTTTTCTGTATTCCCCAGATCGATGCGTCAAAATTTAATAGCAATGCTTGCAGACCTGTTCAACATGTTGGAAGTTCATCCTGTTAAATCAGTCAAATATCCAGGAACTGGTGAGTTTTTTGTCCATATACACGTCATTCCTATAACATCGCATGCTAGATATACAATGGGAGTATGTGGTCATAATATCATAGGTCCTATGCCCACTAATAGTGAACATTTTATGTAATGCTTTCTAATGCTAACTACTTTACAATATAAATGGGTTTTTGGGGTTATAAATTATACGTATTATAATATATAATCGTTTAGTTCTGTAAATTATTATTTTGTGTAAAATGTATTTTGTTTATATTATTTGATCAAATGTATATAAAGTTTTCGTCAATGTCCGATGTTTTCAAGGTATGTATTTTGTAAAATTAATATAAGAATATATAAATAGTAAGTACGTTTTAGAACCTGATTTATAGTTCTTAAGATAACATACATGTGTATCGAAAATAGAGTAATTTTTTAAAACGTCTATTTTTTTTAGATAACGCAATTTCCTTCTATCGGTATAAACGCAGAAAATAGAAAAGAACACATGGAAATTTTATAATACCATCTTTCGATGACGCTTAGTGGAATTACATTGTATATTAATTAGCTTAAACAGCTAAGGCACAAAAGCCTGTAACTTCGTTGTCGTATTTTTCCCCATGTTGGTCCTTTAGTTGAATAGACCATCTGTTGCAAGGCGATCATAGGTCGCATGGGCCAATACCAACAAGGCCACTGGTGGTAGACTTGCCCGGGTAGGGACTAGGGATCCACCGCCTAACCTATTCCTGCCGCCATAATGACCATAATGGCGTGACGATATAATGTTCCAGTTTGGAGGGTCATACCAAATAGTACGTAGTAATAAAACATAGCAAACTTATTTTTTTCCATTTTTTTATATGAAAGTTGCGCCAAACTGGGTCATACCATATGTAGCCGGTAGACTTGCACATGAGACCTAATATCTCGGACCACATGACAGTAACGCATCTGTTTGATCTATGTTGTCTATAGGCCAAACTTCTCTTTTACCATCAGAAGACCTGTGTGCTTGTTTGTTGCCTAATGCCATAAAAAAGAATATTTACGATTTTTATATAAACTTTCCTTCATTATAGTTTATTTGGGGGTTGATTTTGAAAAAAGTAGTCAATGTTTCAACTTGGATTTTTAATTGTATGTATACTACATTTCATCAAAATTGGTCCAACGGTTTAGCCCTAAGCGATAACAGATAGACTTTCGCATTTATAATATTAAGTGTGGAGTATGGATGATCAAAAATACAACTAAAAATATCGCTGTCGTAGTTAGGTGTTGCTGTTTTTAAATATTAGTTGAGACGACAAACTTTGTCCGGTCTTACCTAAGAATATTGCTTTTTTGTCATTTGAATTTTCTCATGACAATGACCAATACAACAAAAAAAAATTAACAAAATTTGTCCTTACGATTACGCGTGATGGAATGACTAAAGAAATAGGGATTCATTTGTGTAAGAAGAAGGTGTAGGTATAATCCAAATTAAAGAGACAAGTATCCACTGATGTGATACGAAGAATGTTGTGATAGCGATTTTGATAAATATTTGAATAATAAATATTTGATAAAATCTGTGTGATTGTATGAGAATGGAAGAGTGAGGGAAGCTAAGGTTTATAGGAATCGTGACACTTGATATATTTTCTGACTAAATTGTAATGGATTTGGTGTGAATATATGTATCTTGTGGAATGTTAAGTAGCCAATTTAATTTGGTCAAAGGTGTTTTTTTTTTCAAATAAACTTTGTGACAGTGATTTTATAGTAAACACTATAACCAACTTAGGCCTTGGAGTACTTTTAGTAAGTGTGTGTTTTTTATTAATAAAATGGTTTGATACTGGAAACTTCTGCTCATATTTTATAATTAATATATGTTATACTCATATATTAATTCATATGTTATACTCATGTTTGCATGGTGTGTTCTTGTGTGTCGTTCATTCGAAATATAAATTTATTTGGTGTTGATGTTTTGTCCGTGGTTCTGGTAAATGTGGGCTAGTGGATTTTACATACTAAGGTTCTATTTGTTAAATTTTGCGTGATTTTGGTTTTAGTAGGGGTTATTCAAGTTACACAATTTGAATCTGACCCCAAAGTAAGCAAATTATATGCTTGTGTTGTGGGTGTTATTCAACGATACTACTAAATAGAAATACTAAAATTGATACCAGAATAAATTTAATAAACACCCAGACCCGGAAATTCAAATATTTAAATGTTTATCACTCAAATGCACACGAGCCTCGCTATTGG